>CAUYQG010130674.1:0-19339 GCA_963574415.1 Tarsius wallacei
AGGCTGAGGTGAGTGGATTGCCTGAGCCCGCGGGTTTGAGACCCGCCTGGGCAAGCAAGACCTCATCTCTACAATAAATCAAAAAATTAGCCGGGCGTGGTAGCGCGTGCCTGTAGTTCCAGCTACTTGGAAGGCTGAGGCGGAAGGAATGCTGGAGCCCAGCAGGTCGAGGCTGCGGTGGCCAGGAGCGGCCACTGCACTCCAGTCTGGACGACAGAGTGAGACTCCAACTCAAAAAACAAAACAAAAAAAAAACGTGAGAACAGCGCACCACCTTCCCCTCTCTTCCTCGGCACTGCCTGCTGAGATGGCAGCCATCTCCTACCCAGCATCATGGCTGCCCTCAGACCCCTGGTGAAACCCAAGATCGTCAAAAAGAGGACCAAGAAGTTCATCCAGCACCAGTCAGACCGGTATTTAAAGATTAAGCATAACTGGTGGATTCCCAGAGATATTGACAACAGGGTGTGTAGAAGATTGGCTAACCTTGATGCCCAACATTGGTTACGGGAACAACAGAAAACAAAGCACATGCTGCCTGGTGGCTTCCGGAAGTTCCTGGTCCACAATGTCAAGGAGCTGGAAGTGCTGCTTTTGTGCAACAAATCTTAGTGTGCTGAGATTACTCACGACGTTTCCTCTAAGAACCGCAAAGCCATTGTAGAAAGAGCAGCCCAGCTGACCATCAGAGTCACCAATCCTAATGCCAGGCTGCGCAGTGAAGAAAATGAAAATACAGCTCATGTGCACATTTTGTGTTTAAATAAAACCATAATATCTTCCAAATAATAATAATTATAGTAATGTGAGAACACAGGAATCCTCATACATTGTTCATGTGGAAAATGCAAAAGGGTTCCACTTTGGGAGACAGTCTGACAATGCCTTAAAAATCTTAAATATATACATAACCATACAACTCAGCAAATATATAGCAGGATAATTCCTAATAGCTACAAACTTGAAGCAATCCAAATATCTGCCAACTAGTGAGTGAACAAATAAAATTGCATGTAGAAATGCAATGTAATACCTTTCAGCAATAAAAAGGAACAAACTATAGAAACAAGCAACAACATGCATTCGCCTGAAAAACATACCAAGTGAAAGAAATCAGACCTAAATGAGTACCTATAGTGGGCTTCCATTTATGTAACATGTTCAGAAAATGTATTGGAACAGAATCAGTTCAGTGGTTGCATAGAACTGGGTTTGGGAGCAGGAATTCACTCAAATAGGCACAAGTGATTTTGGGGGGTGGTAAAAATGTTCAAAACTGAGTTGTAATGATGGTTGCACAATTCTACATATTTGATAAAACTCAATAATTTGTATAGTTATCATGGTTGAAATTAATGTTTTATAAATTATACTTTAATAAAGTTGTTAATAAACAGGAATTTGCACCACAAGATCTTGGGGCCAAAGATGTGAAGACATCTTGCTATGGTTTGAAAATCCCCTCAGAACTTGTGCTGAGTTTAATTGCTATTGTGACAGTAACAATATGTGGAACGGTTAAGAGGTGATTAAGCCATGAGAACTCTCTACATTCATTAATGGGTTAGTGCTATTACTGTGAGAGTCTGTCTGTTCCTTATTAAAGGATGAGTTCAGCCTCTCTCTCTCTCACTCTCTCTCCCCTCTCCCTCCCTCCCTCCCTTCTTCCCCCTCTCTGTTACCCACTCTTGCCCTTCCGTTTTCTACCATAATTTGACTTAGCAAGAAGGCCCTCATCAGATGCTGGCACCATGATCTTGCACTTTCTGGCTCCAGAATTGTTATAGCAGCAAAAACCAGATTAAGACACATGTCAATAAAATATATGAGGAGTGAATAAAGACAAGAAAATGTGTGCAGCATTTATATTAGCTTTGCATTACTGGTGTAACAAATCACCACAAACTTACTGGCTTGAAACAACACAAACTTAATATTTTGCAATTCTGTAGGTTTTATCTCCAATACGAATCTCACTGGATTAAAATAAAGAATGTAGGGGTAGTCCTCTCTGGAGGTTTGAGGGGAGCATTCTTTTCCTTGTGTTTTTCACCATCTACGAGCTGTCTACATCCTTTGACTTGTGCCCCCTTCCATCCTGAAAGGCTGTAATGCCAGGTTGAGTCTTTTTTACATCCAATTCCTCCCTGACCCACTCTTCTGCCTCCCTAAAAGTGGAGCTTTTGATAGCTTTCACTCCACCCAGACAATCCAGAATAATCTTATTTGAAGATCAGCTGATTAGCAATCTTTATTCTACTTGCAACCTTAATTTTTCTATGCTATTTAAGATAATATGCTTACAAGTTCAAGTTGCAGGGATTAGGTCCTGAAAATTTTCTCTCTAGTCCAATGGTATAATTCCAAGTTTATCAGAAACCTGCATTCAAAAGTCCTTTTCATACATTCCCCTAAAGAACCAAGTTTGGATTCTATCTGATAATAAATTTTTTGTTTTTGTTATTTGTAGTTTTTTTGTTTTGTTTTGTTTTGTTTTTAGAAGAATCAAAGAAAGACAATAATTGTGGACGAAAAAAGTCTTACAACAGCCATGGTTATGAGGCAGGGAGCCCTTCCCCCAAGTCTTATAAAATAAAAGCCTTCCCAGAATAATGAAAGAGTTCTTTTAGCACCATAAGATAAAAACTTTCTTAGATGATACATATTAGAAAAAAATGTAGCCCCAGTCTGTAATGCACAAGTGTATCTCTGCTGTAACCTTGAGCTATGAAATACCCAATTAACCAGTATGTTACTAATAAGCAAGCCTTATGGGGGACAAGGAAGCTAACAGTGTATAAAAGGCAAAGACCCGGGCAACGCCTTTGGGTCCCCTCCGACTGTGGGAGCTGTTCTGTCCTCTCGTTAAATCCTGCTTTCGCAAAAAAAAAAAAAAAAGGCAATGACCCCCTATGCTCCAGGCCCAGCCTCTGGATGTGAATCCGCTGAGCCGGTGCCGGCACAAATAAACGCTGTTTCCTGACAAAGTAGCCTCGATGTCCTGTAGCCTCTGTAGAGAATCCCGTTGCATTTCTGGCTCGTTGGCTGGGAAACATGAGGCAGAGACGGTATTTCCACCACCTCCCTTGTCACCGGGGTATGAGCCCCGCAGGACACCAGAAGAGGAAGAGGTGACCTCGCCTGGCACCAGGGTACCACTTGACCCCTAGGGGACTTGCCCTCCAGGCGTGCTGAGGTGAGGACTTTGGAAGTGAAAGGGAACCCAGGGAGGCACAGGAAAGAGTCAAGGGTGCCACACCCGTCAGATTGGTAAGAACCCGGGTTCAATTTGGTAGACCTGCCCCCCTAAAGGCAGAAGGGGAGCCTGATCACCTCCCAGAGTTGCCCGAGTAGTCCCACAGGGGGACGAAACCTTAACTCTAAGGCACTGAGCAGCGGTTGGAGACAGCGTGTGAATGTGTGTGAATGAGACGCCACCTAGTGGCGAAGCGAGTGCTGTGGCCCTGATTTGGTTCCAATGGTGACCTCCGCAGGGCTAAGTGGCGGGAGTAGATTCAGGGACCTGTGGTGACCTTTATATGGTTAACCGTCAGGAGTAGTTCCTGTAGTGGGACTGAAATCTGGTCTGGGGTTATACATACTCACCTATTGCCGAGAAGGCACCTGAAATATTTCCTGTAATGGGAAAACGGCATCCTTAATCGAAACCTGGTGGGGGGTTATACTGACTTGCCTATTGCCAGAAGGCACCTGAAATATTCCAGTGAGAGGTATGGCTGGAAAAGGGTGAAGTGGCTATCCGATCCTCTTACCATCCCCCATTCCTTCCTATCTTGTGTGTGATTGTCGTCTTTAGGGGGAGGAAATGGGTGACAATCTAAGTAAGCTTACCCTCTTGGAATTCTTGTTAAAGAATTTCAAAAGAGGTTATTCAGGGAATTCAGGTATTAAGTTAACTCCCAATCCTCTGTGAAGTAGATTGGCCTTCGTTTGGGGTGGGGTGACCCTATGAGCCATTGCTAGACAAGAGATTAGTTAGTAAGGTGTTTGACGTCATTGTGGGGGATCCAGGCCACCCAAATCAATTTCCCTACATTGACTGTTTGCAAGATGTAGTCCTCTCTCACCCACCTTGGATAAAAGTCTGTCTAGAAAACAGCTATAGAATAATGCTGGCCCAAGCAACTGCTCCTTGAAGGTGCTGACCAGAGTAAAACAAAAACAAAAACAAAAAACGTTCTATCTGAGAAATCTGAGAAGCCCCTCTCCTGCGTTATGAGCCACTGCACCCCTCCTTGCCACCCGCACTCCCTGTAATTACTGCAGCTGAAGCTATATGAGAGGTTAGCCTCAGGCCAGAATCTGCCCTTTCTCCAAGATCACCCGAAATGCCCTAGGCAGCAGTTGCTCCAGAGCTGCCAAAGTTAACTGTTACACCAGGCAGGAAGATGCCAGGGAATCTTTGCTGATAGCTCCCCTCTTGATGAATGTCAAGAGGCTTTACAACTGCTGTTAAGGGAAACTAGAGGGCCCCTATACTACAATCCAGATGGCCAAATACAAGAGGGAGCAACATACTTTTATAGATCAACCTTTTACCACCACTGACCTTCTGAGCTGGAAACATCATACCCCCTCATATACTGAGAAGCCTCAGGCCATGATTGATCTAATGCAGTCCATCATTCAGATCGACAAGCCCACTTGGACTGATTTCTGCCAGCTCCTCTTAACTTTGTTTAAAACTGGAGAACGAGGTCGCATTACTCAGGCTGCTTTAAAATGGCTATAGGAGCACGTGCCTGAGGGAACACTGAACTCACAAATATACACCCAAAGATATTTCCCCGAGGAGAACCCCCAGTGGGACCCCAATGATGACTGTGAATTTCAAATGCTCTAACGTTATCAAGAGGCCCTTTTGGGTGGTATGGAAGAAGGAGGGGAAAAGGCCATAAATATGAATAAAACCTTCTAGGTGCTCGCATAGCCTCTCATAACATTGACTGAAGAAAGCCACAGTCAATGTTATGAGAGGCTACGCGAAACATTCCATCTTTACACTCCTTTCAACCCAGAGGCAGCTGAAATTCAGTGAATGATCAATGCAGCCTTTGTTAGCCAATCTCAGGGAGATATCTGGTGAAAGTTAGAGAAGTTAGAAGGCTTTACTGGGATAAATCAGAGTCAGCTAATTAAGGTTGCAACAAAGATATTTGTTAATTGGGCCTAAGAGGCCTGGAGGGAAGCAGACGGGAAAACGAAAAAGAAAGTAGACTTCCAGGCCCCTGGTTTGGCAGAGCAACACACCTGGGGAGCTGTCCCGCTTGGCCGAGGCAAGCAGAAAGGCCAGCAAGAAGGGCCGCCTCACCCCATGATAAGATTAGGGAGGAACCAATGTGCTCACTGCGTCTGAGGGGGGCACTGGAAAAATGAATGCCTGGAGCTGGAGGACTTCTGTCCTGTGCCTCAAGAAAGAGGGAGAAGCCAGATGGCTCAGGGACAATACCAGCCCATGCCCCAACCATATGTGGCCCTGAGAATCATTTTGTTGGTCTAGCTGCCTTGGGCAACTATGGAGAAGACTGGGACAGACCGGCTCCATTTTACTAGGCCCCCGGGAACCTATGGCCTGAATGACCATGGGGTCTGGCCCCTTAACTTCAGACCATAGGTAGACACATTCAGTAGTAACCCAGCCTGTGGGCCCTCTTTCACCAAGACAAGCTACCATTGTGGGAGCCACGGGTGGCTGAACCCATTACCCCTTTTTACAACCCCGGCGATGCAAGTTAGGGGGCCATGAAGTTGTCCATGAATTCCTGAACCTCCTGGATTGTCCAGTGGCTTTAATGGGCTGAGACCTTTGGGAAAGCTGCAAGCCCAAATAACCTTCTACTCCAGTGGCCAGGCAGCTTTATCCCTGGGGAGTCCTGAAGCAAAAATCATGACTCTTACCGTTCCCTGAGCGGAAGAGTGGCGTCTCTATAACCTCATAGAAGAGCCATGGCAAGAACCTGAACTTCCCTTCAAGGCGGCCGGGGTATGGGCTGAGGATAATTCCCCTGGACTGGCCCAGAACATACCCCAGTAGTGATAGAACTAAAGCTGGGGGCTGTGCCCATCTGTCAGAAACAGTATCTCATCCTTCGCAAGGCACAGGTTGGGATCCAAAAGCACCTGGAAAGACTTTTAAAATACGGAATCCTCTGGCCCTGTCAGTCGTCCTGGAATATGCCACTACTGCCAGTTCAGAAACAGGGGACAGATGGTTGCAGGCCAGTTCCAGACTTATGGGTAGTAAATCAAGTCACTGTTACTTTACACTCGGTTGTCTCCAATCCCTACACTCTTCTAAGTCTTATCCCTACTGAAGCCGCCTACTTTACCTGTTTAGACCTCACAGATGCTTTCTTTTGTATCTGCTGGCTCCTCAAAGTCAGCTGATGTTTGCTTTTCAATGGGAAAACCCTGATAACGGTGATAAAAGCCAATTGACTTGGACTAGACTGCCACAGGGTTTCAAAAATTCCCCAACATTTTTGGTTTAGCACTAGACTCTGACTTAAAGGCCTTCCCAGCAGATCAGTATAGCTGTACACTACTCCAATACATGGACGATCTGCTGCTGGCTGGGTGAACATGGATGGACTGCATGAAAAGAACGCAGCAGCTCCTTACCCTTCTATGGAAGGCTGGCTACAAAGTTTTAAAGAAAAAGGCCCAAATATGCCCAGAGAAGGTGAAATATCTCGACTTCCATTTATCCCAGGGGCAATGTCAGCTGATTCCAGGAAGAAAGCATGCTGTTTGCTCCATTCCAGTTCCAACTACCAGATGTCAGGTTTGGGAATTTCTTGGGGCAGCAGGGTTTTGTATAATTTGGAATTTGGATCCCTAACTTTTCACTGCTGGCAAAACCTCTGTATGAAGCCACAAAGGGGGGAAAAATGAGAGCCTATGTTATGGAAACAAGCACAACAGGAGGCCTTCAAGAAAATTGAGCAAGCCCTCTTTAGTGCACCTAGCCTGGGGCTCCCTGACATTTCTAAGCTGTTTTTCCTATATATACATGAACAAACTGGAGTGGGGGTAGGGGTCTTAACCCAAATGCCAAGGTCATGGCACCGCCCAGTAGCATACCTCTCCAAGCAGCTTGACACTGTTGCTCAAGGCTAGCCACCTTGACTATGGACATTCGCTGCCACGGCGCTTCTAGTGGCAGAGGCGGACAAATTTACTATGGGACAAGAACTAATGGTCGGGGTGCCACACTAGGTGTTGACATTAATGGAATATAAAGGGCAATACCGGTTAACTAATGTTCCAATCGTCAAATACCAGGAAATGTTATGTTAAAATCCACGCATCCACTTGGAAGTGGTGCAGACTCTCAACACTGCAACCCTGCTGCCTACTCAGCCAGGTCAGCTCTGTCATGATTGCATCGAGGTCATGGACGAAGTGTTCTCCAGCTGACCTGACTTGACAGACCAGCCTCACATGGATCCCGATGTGGAATATTACACGGACAGTAGCAGCTTCATAAGGGAGGGAGAACGGTTTGCAGGATACTCTGTAGTAACCCTGCAGTCCACGATCGAAGCAAAGTCTCTGCCAAAAGGGACTTCAGCACAAAAGGTAGAATTAATTGCGCTAACCCGAGCCCTCCAGTTCACAGCAGGAATAAATGTCAATATATACACTGATTCTAAATATGTCTTTGCCACTCTCCATGCACACAGGGCTTAATATAAGGAAAAGGGCTTAATCAACTCAGGAGGCAAGGACATAAAATGTGGTAAAGAAATTCTTGAACCCTTAGATGCTGCATGGGCCCCTAAAAAGGTAGCAGGCATGAGTTGCCAGGGTCGGCAGAGGGGAGACACAATGGTTACTCAAGAGAACCTGAAGGTGGTCTGGGAGACAAAGCTCGCAGCCTCTCAAGGAACAACAGAGCCAAAGACTTTGGCCACTGCATTGTTCCCAAGTCCATTGGCAGATGGGGCCCTAATTACTCACAGCATGAGCAAACTTGGTTCAAAATTGAAGATGGGAATTATCTCCCCCGGTGGATGGTGGAAATTTAAAAATGGGCGAGTTGCTGTCCCTGAGGCTTTGGCCCCAACCTTTGTTAAGCATTTTCATCAAGAAACTCATACGGGCCGAACAGCTCTCGAGACTACTTTAGGCCAGCATTTCTATGTACCCTGACTATCCAGTATAGCCCGTGCAATATGTAAACAATGTGAATTATGTGCCCGAAATAACCCACGGCAGGGGCCTAAAATCTCTCTGGGACTGCAGTGTATTGGAGGGGACCTATTTGAATACATAATTGTGGACATCACTGAGCTTCCCTGGGTCCGAGGCTGTAAATCTGTTAGTTTTTGTGTATCATTTATCGGGCTGGGTAGAGGCCTTTCCCACCTGCACTGAAAAGGCACATGAAGTGGCATGGCTACTTCTAAAAGAAATCATTCCCTGATTTGGAATCCTAATCACTATAGGATCAGACAATGGACTGGCATTTGTGGCTGAGGTAACACAATCAATGGCAAGGGACTTAGAAATCACATGGAAATTACACACCGCCTACTGCCCCCAGAGCTCCGGAAAAGTAGAATAGATAAACCAGATTTTAAAGTTAACAACTGTGTAAACTGTATCAGGAAACTCACTTGCGGTGGGACCAGCTGTATCCAATTGCTTTGCTAAGAATCAGGTCTATCCCCACTAAGCAGGCAGGGTTTTCCCCTTTTGAAATTCTTTACAGGTGCCCTCCTCCCATTGCTACAGGTATGAAAGGAGATTTAAAAGAGGTGGGTAACCTTGCTCTGAGACTGCAGATGCAGGCTCTGGTTTCAGCCCTCACTGCTATATACATCATTGGGTTAGAGAGCGGATACCTGTGAGCTTAACCACGGATGCTCACCCATTTAAAGCTGGGGATGATGTATGGATAAAGGAATGGAACATCCAGCCCCTAAAGCCTCTTTGGAGAAGTCCGTTTATTGTTATTTTGTCCACCCCCACTGCAATAAAGGTAGCTGAGGTGGGTCCCTGAATTCATCACAGCAGTGTGAAACTGGCCTTCTGAGACTGAGTGCACTGCTGATCCATCAACGCCCAGGAAACTGACTCTCTGAAAAAAATAAACCACAACCCCATAAACTTAGAGGACCATAGCCCTTCTTTAGTCACTCCAGAAGCTGACTAATCTACACAAGGCAGAAGGTTGAGTTATCGACCATCAAACAAACAAATGGACTGTGTTTTTAATGTAATGCAGTGTCATCCCTTGCTATTGTCTGTTGCTATAATTCGTGCCTTAGATTTCACTGCAGGTTTGACATCGGATGCTCCAGACAGCTGGATCCATGATGAAAGGTTACTGTTAGCACTCTTTTTTCTCTTTTGGACAGGATGGATCATGGGGTGCTTGGACCCCCATTTACATGCTAATCCGCATAATTCAATTACAGATGGTTGTTGAAATTATAACTAATGAAACTGCAAGTGCCCTTGACATACTGGCAAACAGCAAACTAAAATGAGCAGTGCCATTGATCAAAACTGCTTAGCTTTAGATTTCTTGCTTGCTTCTGAAGGAGGGGTTTGTGGAAAGTTTAACTTATGCAACTGCTGCTTACAAATAGATGATAAGGGAACGGTCACAGAGAAAATATCTGATTGGATGAAGAAGCTTAGTCATGTCCAAACCTGGAAAGGCTGGAATCCCGAAGAATTGTTTGGAGGTTGGTCCTCAACTTTTGGAGGATTTAAGACCTTCACAGGCATTATACTCCTGATGTTAGGAATTTGTCTAATCCTTCCCTGTCTACCTCCCTTAGTTATAAGGTCTGTCTCCAGCCTCATTGAGGCCACAGTTAAAAGAAAAACAGCAACGCTTGTGATGCTGTTATGGAAGTACAAACCCTTAAACCAGAGTGCTCTATAACCCTAGAAGGGATTGGAGCATCAAAGGGGGTATTGAGGCAGGGAGCCCTTCCCTAAGTCTTATAAGATAAAAGCTTTCCCAAAATAACAAAAGAGTTCTTCGAGCACCATAAGATAGAAACTTTCTTAGATGATATATATTAGAAAGAAATGTGGCCCCAATCTGTAATGCGCTAGTGTAACTCTGCTGTAACCTTGAGCTATGAAATACCCAATTAACCAGTATGTTAGTGATAAGCAAGCCTTATCGAGGACAAGGAAGCTAAGAATGTATAAAGGCAATGCCCCCCTAGGCTAGGGGCTCAGCCTTTGGATGCAAATCCACTGAGCTCGTGCTGGCAGAAATAAACGCTGTTTTCTGTCAAAGTAGCCTCAGTGTCCTGTCTCTCTCTGTAGAGGTTCCCACTAGTTAAAGACATAATTGATGAGAATTTTTTTTTTGTGGAATGCAAAATTATAACATAATAGTCATAATGATTGCATATGTCTTCGTATATGACATATAATATGATTTTATATATATGAATATACTATAATAATTATTACATATATGTCTTAGTATATGTTATAGACTAACATATATAATATATATGTTATATAATATATATCGCATATACTAAGACGTGGAATTTCAAGAATCTCACAATTTGGAATACATATTAAGAATACAATTATATAAATATAATCCCATGAAAGTTAAACATAATTTTGTACTTGACCATGCTTCCTATATAATTTTAAAATACCCAATAAGCATAGTATGTCTCCCCTGGATTTTAGGGGACCCAATATCTAACAAAAGTTAGTTTAAGATTTTAAAAAAGGGACTGAATTTAGAACCTGGAGCTTTGTTTTTTGAAGTTTGTCAAATATCAAAGGTTTAAAACATTTAATATCACCAAGTCGAATCAAAGGTCATGACAAAACAGTCATTCAATCAGTCAAAAATATAATTTAAAGGATTCAAAGAAAAGCAAAACTTTTACTCTGTGACAGACAGGTTTTCCAAACAATAAGACCTACTAAAGGCAGCGTGAGGCCAACTAAATCTGTTTCTCTCTCTTCACTCCTTTTTCCCTGCAGTTTACTCCAAAGGTAAACAAAAAGATTTAAATGTTAAGGCTAATTTTAATAAAATCTTATAAACAAATCTAATTTTAATCTACCTAATTTGACTATGAGTTAAGATTTTTATAAACTTTTTTAACCTTTTGCAAGCTTCTATTAAAGAACAGAGTATTGCTCCAGGAAAATCCTGCTATTCTGACACAGGGGCCTAGATGCTGATCTTGTATCAGTGTGCTTTTGATATTAATGTTTAATTTACAAACAAACTATGAACTAATTTTATTCCTTAAAATCATCCCTTATAGCCAGGTGCGGTGACTCAAGTCTATAATCCCAGCATTTTGGGAGACTGAGATGAAAGGATTGCCTGAGCTCAGCGTTTGAGACCAGCCTGGGAAACTTGGTGAGACCTCATCTCTATAATAAATAAAAAAATAAACCAAGTATGTGGCACATGCCTGTAGTTCCAGTTACTTGAAAGGCTGAGGCGGAAGGAATGCCTGAGCCTCCAGCAGGTCACGGCTGCAGTGGCTATAAGCGTGTCATTGCACTCCATTGAGATTTTGACTCAAATTAAAAAAAAAAATCGTCCCTTACAATATTCCATAAGCACCTCTTCTGCAAAAGTTCCTGGGCTTATTTCTACCAAGAGTACATTTCGATTGTTGCTTTCTCCTAGGTCTGAAGATGAGGCCTTGACTAAAGTGATTTAATAGGTCTAATATCTGTTTTAGACCCAGGAGGTAAAGCCCTGCAACTTAACAGCACAAAGATTAGTTAGTAGGATGTTTCTCAAAGATATTAAAAATCTCAGAACATTTTATCAAAACAGAATCAGAAGTCATTAAAAAATAATAGGTATCCATTGAACCAAAGTGATAGTCAGAAGACTTCAAAAACAATACAAAAAGTTATGCGAATCTAAAAAGTTAAATTCTTTTAAAGCCCAATTTTCATAAGTCATCAAAAACCCAATGAAGATAACATAGGAATTATCTTTATAAAATATAAACTCTATTTTATAGGTCATTTACCAAGAGGCAAAGAAGGATCTTCAGTAGTATAATTGTTTCTCCTTATGGAAAGCCAACTTAGATAACCTGAAAATCAAAACTGATGAAAAACTACAGAAATTAATCTGGAAAGGAAGAATGTGTCCAGTGACATTAGTAAAATACGAAACTAGAAAACTTGAAAGGGTCATAAATTGCTCTTAGCAAAAGCATGAGATTTTTCTGTATACATGGAACAATTTAGAAATATGAAGAAAATCAAGAACACAGAATCAAATTATATTGGAGGAAAACATTGTTTTCCTAGACTTTTAAGATAACCATTTTAGCATCAGGCCACAATAGCAGTTAGAATCAGAAGAAAAATTGTAGCAACTGATGAAAAAGTTGAAAGAGAAAGTTATCACCTCAGGTATTTTCTGAAGAGAAAAGCAAAGATCAGTAAGACACAACAAAGTTGCACTTCTGCTATTTGAATCTGAGCTTTAAAAAGAAACAGATTATGCAATCAAAATAAAAACTGGTTGTAGAGGATCCTTCTCATACAAAATTATTCTCTTTTCCTTATAACTTTCCTCACATAAATGCATCCTCATATCCATAACTTTTTTTTTGAGTTGGAGTCTTACTCTCGCCCAGACTGGAGTGCAGTGGCTGCTCCCAGCCACCGCAGCCTCGACCTGCTGGGCTCCGGCAGAAGACTTCAAAAACAATACCTCAGCATTCCAAGTAGCTGGAACTACAGGCGCGCACTACCACGCCCGGCTGATTTTTGATTTATTGTAGAGATGAGGTCTCGCCAAGTTGCTCAGGTGGGTCTCGAACCCGCTGGCTCAGGCAATCCACTCACTTCAGCCTCTCAAAGTGCGGGATTACAGGCTGAGCCACTGAGCCCGGCTCCATAACTTTTTTTCACATCTCTCTTCTGTTTCCTTTCTTCCATTTCATTAATAGCCTTTCTAAGTTCTTTTTGTTGTTGTTGTTGTTCTCTTTTTTTGGGTGAAATTGTTTATCTTTGAGAACTTTGAAGATTGGTGTTTCCAAGTTCATAATTTGAATCAACCTTTAGATAACTTCTGATTAGACAAAATTATTATTTTTCTCAATAAAGACACATCATCTTTGGCACATTTTTATATATAGAATTATATATGAACTAGAATTCTTATTCTTAATGTTAGGGTCAGAGGGTCCTGAGGGGGCACAGCACCGCTGGAGCTGTCGTGCCGGAGGCGCGTGCAGGTAACCAGAGATCTGAGTAACACAAAGATTAGCAACACACCAAGCGAGGAAGAAAGAAAACATTTATTTAAGAAAAGATCACTTCCCATAGACAGGAAGAAGGCTGGCACTCTAAGACGAGTGTGGCATTGAAGGCTGGGGAACTGGGTTATTTAAAGTTCTTGGAGAGGAGTTTGGGCCAAGGCAAATGCTTAAAGTTGCCCTTTTTGATGTAGATACCAAGTCTTGTGTCTTGACATCACCAGGCCCCTGTATCTCATGACTCCAGGTGGTGGCCTGGAGGCTGGTCACAGTAAACTATTAATACATGAAGTCCAGAAGCACAGATGCCTCACTGGGTGGATGATATGTAGACCTTGAGGAAGAGAGGGGGTCTGCTTTATGATTACAACGGGCAGATACTGGTCATGTTTCTGAAAAGACAAAGTTAGCAAAGTTAATCTTTATCTAAAGTATGCATTCCTCCAGGACACAGCTTTTACTTTCTCATTATTGTGTTAAGATTTAGGAACAAAACAAAGTGGGTTCTCACTTTCAGTCCATCCTTTCACTTAGTAATCTTAAATTTTAGTGAAGACCCAGGAAGCAAGAAATTCTGAGTCATCTATCAGAGATGAACATTTTAGATGGAGAATATTCAACAATTTTTGAAAACATGTTTGTTCATATCACAACCCTTTGTTAAAAGGAAGTGAGCCAGTCATCTAAAAAGCATCAAAATAATTTCAAAATTTTGAATTACCAAAAAGTTTACCTACAGTATTTACCCCATTTATATTTCATTCATTTTTAGCAGTCTATCTAGTTTACTTATGAACACTGAAATATTAGTTATTTCCATGTTAACCATTTGTATAACCTGTGCATACTAGGAGTTCAAGTAAGAAACTTAAATACATGGGTATTTTCACCAATAATTTAGAATATTCAGCTATTTTTATTAAACTAGCAACATTAAGGAGTCTTATTTACCAAAAAATACACAAAGATCATTTTTTCTTGGCTGGGTTTACAATATTAAAGTTTTTGATCCAGATTCTTATACCTTAAAACATAAAACCCAGACAGAAAATTATGCTGACAATTCCAAAGACATTTCTATTTTTATTTTACCAATAATCTTAAAAACGTTTTTTTTTTAATGATTTACTTAAGTTTCACCAAACATATACATACATAAACAAAGATTCAATAGCTTTTACCTCACAAGTTTCCCATAAGATAGCATTACAAACTTACCTGATTTTGAACATGTCCACCTGGCTTAATTTCGTTTGCCCTGATAGGGAATTCAGTGAAGGCTGTACACCAAAATTTGGGGGAAAGCAGTTTCAATGGTAGTTTGATTTTTAAAGGCCAGCTCGCCTCAGATTCCAAAACACCGTGGAACAAAACAGCACCACAAAAGAGCATCACATGCTAACCAGGCCTGACTCTGCTTAGGCCAGCAGCATAAAAGCCTGGAGACACAGTTCTCCATCCCACTGCTTTCCCATTCAACAGCAAAATGAGTCAAAATGTAAGACAGTACACTATAATTCAAAGACCGATGGAGAGTCCAGATTCCAACTTCCCTAGACTTCACAAAATACTTGGGCTAGACGGCATTACAAAATAATATTTTCCTCTGTTCCATTGGCTCATAACTATATTCAGAACAATTTTTAAAAATGCACTCAAGCAAGATGCATTCAGGAATAAAATTCTGATTGCCCATAACTATGTTGATACAAATAGATAAACAAGATTAAAATTTAATCTAATGGCAGTATCAGCCAACAAGCCTGAGAGTGCCCAAAATGAAACAGTCAGGGTGTTCACTTCATCAGTTGGGCTTGTCAACCTGCAAATTAAAGTTCCTTCAAAATTCTCCAAATTGAGAAGCCACTCTTACTCTCTGCTTCCCACAAAAAACAAACAAACAAACAAACAAAACAAAAAAACCCCACTCACTTGTCCAGACAAACACCCAAACACTTACTAACACATCCCCAAGAATGTTCAGATTGAATTAGTTTGGGTAATTCCACCTCTCAGTCAGGTGGATATTTTTCAGCTTTCAAATGGAATCTCCTTTGGAATTCCCCAAATTGAGTGAAGTAGATCCTACTGTTTGGTGCCCACAAAAGACATTCACTTGTCCAGATGGAGATGTCAGATTTCAAAGTCTGTTCGTCCTTGGCAATCAGGAATATAGTAGGAAACTGGCAACAGAGAGACAAGAGAAAGACAGAAGTTCACTTGTGTCCAGAAAGAGTTAAACAGCTGCTAGGAGTGCTCCTGAAACTCTCTCAGCCCACAGAAACCAAGCCATGAGGAACACATTTCTGGCAAAGGAATCAAAATCTGTTACTAAAATGCCAGGTTTTTGGTTGAGGTATCGTTGCTTGCCACACAGAAAGCCAGTCAGTGACATGACAAGTATTGATAAGGAGGAAGTCTTTTTGTTTGTGTGATATCAGGCAAGAAGGATGGGAGATTCAGTCTCAAATTCATTTTCCTGGCCAACTGCAATTGGGGTTTTATATTGCAGGGGAAAGCATGTAACTTTGTTCAGGAAACCAGCAAATAGGGAGGGTAAGGAAGCAATCAATATGAGTGAAGTTTTGTGATAAGATCAAGGAAATTATTCAAGAACCGGATGAAAATCCCACATTCTTCCTGATCCTCCTTTCAGAGGCATTACAATGATACACTAATTTAGACCCCAACACCCTGGAGGATCAGTCCATTTTGGCCATGAATTTTATTTCTCAGTCAGCCAAGGATTTTAGGCAAAAGCTTCAAAAATTAGAAAAAGGCCCACAGACCCCTCAATCACACCTTTTAGACCCGATTTTTAAAGCATTTAATAACCAAGGGAGGAATAAAAGGAAGATAAAAGAAAAAGGCTTACCAGATACTGGCCTCATTCCTTACCAGGCTTGCAATCAGGAGAACAAGCTCTAAGAGTTCAGGTCTGACTCAAGCTAAACGGCTACTGGCTCACTCTTGCAAGTGTCATCAGCCAGGACATTGGGCTAGAGACTATATCCAACCATCTCCAACCAATCTGTGTCCATGATGCCAGCAGGTTGAACAGTGAGCAAGCGACTGCCTTGTCTGCCCAGCTGGAGAAAGGCTTACTCTCCAGCCTCCTGCAGTACCACCTAATCAACCCTTTGTGGCACTTCTTGCTCAGATGTTTGCTATGCAACCTGCAGTTTTGTGTTCAGTCTCGAAGCCAAACCTGCTAGGTCTCTTGCAGTCCAACAGACACACCTCTTGCTCAGTTGTAGCCTCTGAGTGCTCTCCTGTGTGCACCATTAAGCAAAAGAAACCCAGAGTAAAAGTTTCAGTGGCTGGTAGGCCTGTTTTGTCCATGATTGACACGGGGGTCTCTTACTCAGCCCTCCTCAAAAATTCGAGGAGGGCTGAGTAGGATACTTTCCTCTCCTGTCTCCATTGTGGAGGTCAATGGCATTCTTTCTAAACCTTTTCGTTCTGTCTACTCTTTGTGCAATTCTTTGCCATTCCCACAGCACTGGCATGTTGATTTAACAGTCACTGACTTGACTGGTCTAATACCTCAGAGAAAGTTTGGTGAGGGAAATCGTTTTAACATGTCAGTCAATAAGAAAACACTTCCAGAAAACATATTTCCAACTATTATAGTATGTGTAAGAGGAGAGACACTGGGTATCATTTAAAGACTTCCTCAAAGTCAGCAATATTACATTAGATTATTTTCTTAAATATATCATGATTTCTACTCTGTCATAATTATTGGGAAGGCTTGTTGCTCAGACATTAGGGCAAATTTCAAAAAGATTACCATCCTCTACTATTGGATCATTACTGAGTTAAGAAGGATCTGGGGAATCAACAGTAAGGTCACTAGTATACAGCACATTTGACTGCTGCCTTTTCCAATTCTAGTGATTCCAATGTTTTGATCTTCAGTTGAAAAACTTAAGTTTTCTATTCTTTGAAAGAAATTTTGAGTCTTCAGCAACCATAAGTTTCTTATTAATTCAAGGAGTTGACAGTCATACAGTTTATTCAGGTAATATACATCGTAGGAATGAATATCTTTCTAATTAATGTTCTTTGAAGAGGAAAATGAAAGTGCTTATTAGAGTTTAAATGTCATTGGTCTCCTGTCAAAATACATTTTACAATGTTTTATCATGCAAGATGTGCATTTCCATACTTCCTTGTCAGTATATAACAGATATTAAGCCCTGGATTTTTCTCTCAGGTAGTTGCTCGAATCTATACTATTGTGTTACATTTACTCTGATCAAGTATCTCTGCTCCGTTTCAATCCTTAAACTCTTTTAGTCCTGAATGCACATTGCATTTATTTTTAAGAACCTTTTTCATTGCATGAGGTCTGACTAATAGAGGTAGAGCATAGATATTCCCTTTTCTTGCTTGCTATGCTTTATGGAAGTAATATGAGCATTCTGTTTTAGATAATTTATTTTGTTCTCCAACTGAGGGTAAAGCATGGACTAAGTAAAGAGGTGTAGCCCTCATGTGTGTTGTAAGTTCTGTCAAGTGAGGGACATAAGAAGGTGATGTGAACAGCTAAGATGGAAGTAATGCTAAGAAATAGTCTCTCTATTTTTATTTTCCTTAGTGGCACCAGCATGGATCAAGACCTCTAACTGTGTAGAACCAATGAGTCATAAATTATATAGCAATTAAACATCTATTATTCTCATGTGGGCTTTTGGATTGTGTTTTCCAGGTATTTTTCTGAGATATTTTATGATTAAATGAAAATGTGTTTCTAAAAGATGTTAAAAGTTTAATATTGACTTCAGAGACGTAGAGGGCTAGAAGGAGCATTTCTGAAAATAAATAACTTTTCTTAAACCCAGCAGAGAACCAAGGTCACAGGAAAATCAACCAACATGAAATCTAGAGAACAATAGCCAGCTACAGGGAAATAACTCAGCATTTGCTTACCTAGCCACAGTCTGAATAACGTACAGCCCAAACAAAGACCAGAAAATTTTGAAAATGGAGCAACCCCCCCCCAAAAAAAAAACCTAGTACTGGCTAATAAGCCAAAGAATAAAATAAATGTCCCTGAGTACATACTAGTATAAATAATTGATGCTAAACATACAGAAAAATAATAGTAGAAATAGATATTTCTGCTTTTATTGCAGAATTACTCCAAAAGTAAAAAAAAAAAAAAAAAAAAAACACACAATAAAACTAAGAAATGACAAAGATGACCCATGGGAACATTTTGTGTTTCTAAAATTAAAAAACATATATATATATTCCTCTATTCTGAAGCGATGTATTTCCTAAAAGTGTTGTCTTTAATTTTTTTCAGTTCCACACCTGCTTGTTCCAACTTTGCACTGTTTAGAATGTTTACATGATCTCATTTATTTAGCTCAGTCAATTTTCTGGAACATCTGTCAAATTATTTGGTCTCAGGTTTTTATTTCTTACTGATCAAACAACAAGATGATTGCTTATGTTTTTCTTCTTTTCAAGTGACTGAAAGAAACATGATAGATCTTGAGGGAAAGGAAGAAAGCAGGTTTTAAGACTCATCTTTTGTTTGACAAATCTTTTACTTAGCATTATAAACACTTAGCTTATCTATAAAATAGAAATTATTAGAACTTAGACCATGGAATTGCTAAGTGTATTAAGATAATATTATAATGCCTTGTAATTAAAAAGTCATCAATAAATAAGCTCCTTGTACTGATAATATTAATACTGTTTTTAATATAATTTCAAGATTGAACCAACACAATTTTGGCCTTTTGCTTACCACCTCCACAAAGTAACCAGGGGCAATAGGCATTCTACAGGTGGCTAAAAATGACAAATACCATGCGTCTTTTTTTTTTTTTTGCACTTTAAGGACAAAACAATGGAAGCAGATGGCATTTTTTTTATCCTGTACACACTGACTTGTGAGATTTATACTGTGAAGCAATGTTTGTTCACAAGTATAAATAATTTTAAGGTGCAGCATATGAATATGATGATCACTGTACCATGCAGTCAGACTAAAACAGAAAGAAGAGCAAGCGTTTTACCTAAGGGTCACTGCTCAGTGCTCTGTGTCCTCTAGG
>CAUYQG010130675.1:0-22360 GCA_963574415.1 Tarsius wallacei
CCTGTAGTTCCAGCTACTTGGAAGGCTGAGGCGGAAGGATCGCCGGAGCCCAGCAGGTCGAGGCTGCAGTGGCCGGGAGCGGCCACTGCACTCCAGTCTGGGCGACAGAGTGAGACTCCAACTCAAAAAAAAAAAAAAAAAACGTTTCTGTATATTTTATTCTATTGTTACCTCCAACAGAAAAAAATGGCAATCAATCTTAAGAGTCAGTAACTCCCTTCTATGTCAGAAGAGTATACAAAGTTACATTTGCAAGAATATTCCCTGTATACTACTATCATGAAAATGACCTAAATCAACAATAGGAGACTGATTAGGTAAAGTATGGTTCATCCATGTAAAGAAATACATTTACAGCTATTAAACACCATGCCATAAGTGATCTTTTGGAAAAACATTCACATTTTGTTGGTACGTCAAAAAAGTAGACTACAAACTAGCATGTACAATATAACATTTTGTTTAAAAAACAGAAAAAAACACACCAGCAGGACAGACAATACCAGAAAATTAATGAAAGTTAATTCTGGATAATGAGACTTCAGGTGATTTTTTTTCTTTGTACTTTTTATCTTTCAAAGTATTAGCACTGAGTAATGTTACTTGTATAGACAGAAATGGAACAGACCAGACAAAACATCTGACACCATTAGTCCTCAAATCCCCAAACCAAAAGCTCAGGAGGACCACTGAGCCAGAAGACCTGACACAAACATCTCCATCTTTGTCCTCACAGCAAAAAGGATACTGACATTGTTGTATACACAAAGAATAACTTTTCCTGATCCTTCCTTCACAACACAGAGTCATGTTCCTGCCCACCCCCAGTGGTTGTCCTTTCCTAATCCTGAAACAAGTAACATCAGGGTTACAAATCAAATTACAAGGATTTTTGTCATTGATTTTCAACATCATACATCAAGAGAAAATCACAGAAAAAAAAATTCATTTCACTGCAAAAAGATAAAGCCACACAAACTTAAAGTTTGTAAATATACTATCACACCCACAACCAAACCTGAAATTTGTTTTTAAAAAACATTAAACATTTTTAGGAGACTTTCACTTTTCTATAATACTTTAAAAATTTATCAAGAAAACTTACATTGCCTCTCCACTATGCCATAAATAAGCTTCATAAGATGGGACTAAACTTTCTCATGGATACATGCAAAAGAGCAAGTTCTCCTTATATCCTGGTACTTAGTATCTGTGCAATATTGGCCAAGTCCTTTGGCCTTTCTGAGTCTTTGTTTTCTCATCTTCAGGTATGGAGAATATAACTTTCTTTGTAGGAGCTTTGAGGTTTGCAGGATGATGGTGGTCGCATGAATCCCAAACCCCCTACACATCCTTCCCAAACTTCAAACTACCTATAAGTGGAGAAATAAACACTAATTTCCAACAGAACTCCTGCAAACCCATGTATGCAAAAAAAGCAGGGTAACTCTGTGAAAGAGGAAGCAGAGGGCACAGAGAGGACTTTGGTGAAGCCCATACAAAATGACCCCCAAAGAAAGTCCAGCACTAAGGGCCAACATATCAAACACAGGTCTGAGACCTTGTAGTTCTTAGCACCAGTAGAGAAGAGGTCCAAAGGCAAGAGAGACTGGAGGCTGGAGACGTGCTGCCTGGAAGAGAAGGAGCTCTGGCAACAGGAGAGAGGGAGGAATTGAGAATACCAGCAGAAGGGAGCAAGACACACCAGACCCTCACCATCCACAAGTGCAGTGACACCTCCCTATGCTGCCAGGAATAAGAACTCCTGGACCAGTAAGAGTGCCCATGATGTGCCTAGAAACAGAGAAATATTAGGACAAAACCAAACAACTGCTGAAAACTCTCCCTGCCAAGAAACCGTGAAGCAAAAGGAAACTAACACAACACTCCAAACTGAATTAAAAATCCTCACATGAGCATTTTGGAGAATTAAGAAAAAAAAAATCTAGAATCAGAAATACAAAACTTGACAACAGAAATGGGCAACAACACAAAAGGAAGAAATGTAATGAGAGTTGATTGAATACAACAGAAAATTTTTAAAAAGACAAAACCATTTCTTCTATAGGGAGAATAGATTCGAGTGGAAATTTAATAAGGGACACAGAAGAAAAGCAGAAAAATAGGAAAGAAAAACAGGAAAAGCCGGGCTCGGTGGCTCAGCCTGTAATCCCGCGCCTTGGGAGGCTGAGGTGAGTGGATTGCCTGAGCCCACAGGTTCGAGACCCACCTGGGCAGGCGAAACCTCATCTCTACAATAAATCAAAAAAAAAAAAATTAGCCGGGTGTGGTAACACGTGCCTGTAATTCCGGCTACTTGGAAGGCTGAGGTGGAAGGATCGCTGGAGCCCAGCAGGTCAAGGCTGCAGTGGCCGGGAGTGACCACTGCACTCCAGTCTGGGCGACAGAGTGAGACTCCAACTCAAAAAAAAAAAAAGAAAAGAAAAACAGGAAATAGTAAAAACCTGAAGATGTTTTCGAAATGGTGAGAAGTTAAGTATATAATATCACAGGAGTAGGTCACAGAAAGATAAAGTTAACAAGCAAGATTGGAACCAGATTCATTCACTCAAATATTTTTGAGGGTCTACTGCATGCAGGGCACAGCTGCTAGTGACTGTGAAGCGAAGTAGCTCTCTCCTTGTAAGAAAGATAAGTGGGGAGTCAGGGACCTTTAATCAGGAGAGTGATACAATCAAACTAAATTGAGAGGAATGTAACTCTAGAAGCGAAATGGAAGACTTTCTGGAGTGGACTGAGACTGAAAGAGTGGCTAATTATGAGGCCACCATAAATAATTCGGAGATAAAAGATCAAGGTTTCCTGATGACCCCATATGAAGAAGATACCAAGGTTTTTATTTTGGGAAACTGGAGAATGACTCTATTAATAGCTAGAGAGAATTTCAGCTCAATTTTTGGCATGGTGTGGTATGATACACAGAGACTGTCACCTCGGGAGAGAGGTGGATCTGAAGATTTTGGGTGTGGCCATCTTTTAGATGGTACAAGTGGCTACTGGACATGGGAGATGGCCCGTGGATGACTCAGTTCTCCTACCAGGCCATGGAACAACTTGGGGAGCTTCCATGTTTGAAGGTGTAGAAGTAGAGGAATAGCACTGGAAGGCACAGAAGCAGCAGGAGTGTGGCCACAAAGAAAGGTGCCCAGAGCCACCAAGGGAGGTGCCCAAGAAGTGGTGGCTGGTCCGCAGAAGCAAATTCTGCATGGAAAGCAAGTAGAATGAGGAGTGAAAAATGGGAACTCAGCTGACACCGGTGATCCTACTGATGTACAGTTTCAGGATGACGAGTGGAGGGCACTCATAAAGGAGAAACAGCTAATGCTGTCATGGTGAAGGAAAAAGGGAGACAGAAAACGATGCCACGAAAAGGAGAAGAGAGAGAAGAGATTGGTATCTGGATAGAGGTTACCAGGTCAGCTTCCAGAGTCTTTCACAAAACTGTGAGAGCAGGGAGTCAGAGGTTATGTGTAGGATGCCTTAGGCCACCATCCCAATGGCATATGAATATCCATCTTTCCCTTCCCTGAATTCCTATAGGGTGTACTATGGAATATCCATCTTTCCCTTCCCTGAATTCCTATAGGGTGTTCTATGGAATTTAGGGCTGCAGGCTCAGGGTCTAAGACAAGTCTTCGCATGCCAGTTCTGCCACATACTAGTTATGCCTCCTCGAACACATCAAAACTCATCTGAAGTTGTTTTCCCCTCAGCAAATGTACTATAATGCCACTAGTCTTCCCTCTTCCCCCACCTGCTTTCTGGGGTTGTTGTGAGACTCAGGTGACATGGTGGATGTTGATGTGCCTTGAAGTAAAAACAGCCCTGTGCATAAATTCTTGGATTGGTATCTAATTATCCCACATACGCTCATTTTCCACTAGAGGTAGTATTTGTTCAATCTATGGTGAATCCCACACCATATCTAACACGGTTATTTTGCACACAGATGTTTTACACACGCTGAATTGGAATAATTATGAGCACCAGCCTCTTCCACGAAGGGTGTATGGCTGAATTATCTTCTGTGCTCCACAGTGAAAATATCATATTTAAACCCAGGGAAGGTTCCTAGCCTGAGTTGTTATAAGGCTCCTAGCAAACAACAGAGTTCAACTTTACGAACTTGGTAACCACATTGTTGAATCAGCAGAAGTACAATTATGAAAAGGTTGCCATATGTTACAGTCAATGATTTTTTTGTTTATTTTAAATGATGATGAAATCATGTTGCAAGAGCACTCAGCCATTGAGTCTACAGAAGGCATCGAGAGAAAACCAACCAGCATAGATGAGCTGAGTGAGGAGGCAGACATATTCCAAACTGCTCTCACGCGGGAGAACCCACCAGCAATGAAAGACATGCTTGAGTTCCATCAGATCATCAAGGAAGAAGGTGCTGCAGTCAAATCCACTGTGTCATTTCACATTTGCATCCCTGTACCCCTGCAATGGAGCATATGCTGGAAAAATACACTTTAATATGGCTGCCACAGCCTCACTTACCATTCTATCAAATCTTTTTATTACAGAGATAACATTGCACTCTGTAACTTAGCACATTGTTGGGGAGAAATAGCACATGTGGAGAAAATAATTTTTTTTCACTACCAAAGCAGCAAATTATTTTTGCTGTTCTACACAGTACAGCAAGGCTCATACACTTTAAGCAACATAGATAAGTTCCTTTTTTTCCATTTGAGGCAAGTCTCAATAGTGATTTAAAATTAAATTGTTAACTAAGTATCAGAAATCATGAGATAAGCTTAAGAAGTAGTCTCCTTCTGCATAGCAGTTGAAATCATTAAACTGTAAAAGCATATCAATTTAATGCCTTCTGGTTGAGAGGGATACCTACCTACTGCCTTTAACAATCAAGGGGGGAAATGTTAAAAATGTGATATTCTTCTTCTCTTTTTATTAATAAACATTCATTGAGTCATTCACACAAATATATATTGAGCCCCTAACCTGTACCAGACACAGTGCTAGAGCTGGATATGGTGTTAAACTAAACATACTTGTCCTTGCTTTCATGGATTTATAGTCTAATGAGAGAGAAGATTAAAAAACTAAATGATTAGTTAAGCATATGATTGCAGATGTTAAATAAGAGAAGGAAAAAAACCTGGTATTATGAGAAAAAATAAGAGAGGGACCTAATTTAACCAGAGGGGAGGAGAAGGCATCCCAGAGGAAGTAGCAGTGAAGTCTGAAGGGCAAGAGCGGAGGACGTTCCAGGCAGAGGGAACAGCATGTGTAAAGGCTCTGAAGCAAGAATGAGCTTGGGCATACTTAGGAAATGAAAAAAAAAACCAGTGGAGTTTGAGCAGTGTGTAAGGGGGAGGAGGGCATGAGAGGAGGTGGCAGTTGTGGGCATGAGACATGATTTGGAGCCAAATAAAGGATCTGGGTGTTTGTTTTTTTTCGAAGTACATTTGTAGGTGGACAAACTTTCAACAGGGCTGATAGACAGAATAAGATTTGTGTTTTTAAAAGAATGGATGGGGAACAAGAATGGCAAAGCTATGGCAATAGAGACGGGAGAAGAGGATGAGTTTAGGATATATTTCAGAGATGAATGGCTGTTCCATATGGCTGGGGAGGGCAGTGAGGGAGTGAGGCACCAAAGGTGACCCTGGGGTTTCTGGCCAGAGCAACTGATTTGATGAAGGTGCCTCATACAAAGACAAAAACAGAAAGAGCTATGGGCTTAGCTGGCAAGCAGGGGATCAGAGGACTGGTTCTGAACAAAAAGTTAAAAGTGCCTTTGAAATCTCCAGATGGAAACATCAAGCAAGTAGTGGGATTAAGTGAAACAGAAAGGTAGCACATGTGCCGTTTTGCCCTGACGACTTGTTTTAGTAGTTTAAGACTGTCCTGCCTTCTTTGAAGGAGTCATTCTCACACTCTCACTCAACTCTAGATACACCCCATTTCCCTGCCAAGGAGCAGGCCAGTGGGGTGGAGATATAGGTACTCTCTAAAAACTGTGAACAGGGCTCATTCCCAACCACAGCAAATCCCAGGCTAAGTATGCAGAGAAGTCTGTTATAAACCAACTACACAGGGTTATAGGTTTTTAAAAATGGTTTTATCTTATAAGTTTATACCTTATACATATTATATTTATATAAACATGTTCATAAAACAAGAAATATATGATGAATGTAGTTTACTATATGCTTTAATAAATAAACTGTATATAAGACAATATAAGTTCATTTTCTAAGGTTTTATGTGTCTATATATTGTGTCTATTGTTTTACAGCTGTCTTGTAAAAACAATCTTGAATTTATAGTTTTCAAATATTTAGGACAGGCCTTAGAGATGATTAAGTGAGCTTATCTACCATTTCTTTGTTAAAAGCTTAAAGCAGTGATATCCTACTCACATTTTAGTCAACTGGTAGTATTTTGAAAAGCACCACAAGATGAATCAGTTGCAGGTTGTAAAGAACTCCTAAACCAACTTTAATTCCAGGGCTGATTTTGGTGTTTGGTTTTTTAAAAAAAAAAAAACAAAAACGAAAATGTCATGATTCAAAATTCTTTATTCAGTGAAACCTTCCACTTATTTAAATAAGAGCAAAAACTGCAGAGGCAGGCTTGCCACACTAGACTTCTGTCAGGATAACATTTAACACCAGAGAGACAGTCAAATAAAAAGATGACATCATCCACATCTGCTGATTCACAGGAAAGGGGGGACAAAGGAGGAGGATATAGTAAAGCCAAGAGAGATGTGGGAACTGTGATTACATTTGGCTGGAAAGTAGGCTGCTGAGCTAGAGCACTGCATAAAAAGGCTACTGGTAACCAGTGAAGAAGGCAAAGGAGGTACTTTGTGAAACGAGATCAGAGGAGTCAAAATTGGTGAAGAGGCAAGCAAAAGGCAGATTTTGCTGTGAAAAATTATTCCCCTTTGTTTTTCTGAGCACACATTTTCCACATCTAGCCCACCATATCATGATACTATAAGAGAATGATTGGCAGCAGCAGAAAACTGCCAGGAGGGGAGCAGTGAAGCGGGATTGGTGGTAGTGGGAATCTGCCTGGGGAAGGAGGGGCACACCTCATCAACAAGGTTACCTGCATAATGAACATTTGTATACCTAACCCTGAATTGTCCCCTACACCTTTAAAATAAAAAAAGTTTTAAAAACTAAAAGGAAAAATAAATAAATAAAATATTTTAAAAGTAGTCTCTCGATCACAGTTTCACAACAGAGTCATGCATCACTTAACAATGAGGATACGTTCCGAGAAATGTATCATTAGATGATATTGTTATCATGGTGTGAACATCATAGAGTGTACTTACACCAACCTAGATGGTAGAGCCTATTATGCACCTATGATATATGATAAGGCCTATTGCTTCTAGACTACAAATCTGTATGGCATGGTACTGTACTGAATACTGTAGGCAATTGGAACACAGTGATAAGTAGTTGTGTGTCTGACCATATGTAGACATAGGTAGTAAACATAAAAATGCAGTATTATAATCTTATGAGACCACCACTGTATATGTGGTTCATCATTGGCTGAAATGTCATTGTGTGGCACATGACCATGCATTAAAATAATCTTAGGCAATCATTTTAATTTGGTCCAAGGAAATCATTTTAACTTGGTACAATTTTATAACAGTTTTTTTTAAATCACAAGACTTTTCAAATGGCTAATACAAGTATGTGGGAAAATAATTTCTAGAATAAATAGTGTATCTGTGCTATATGGTAAATGCTTAACTGCCTTAACTATACATACCTACTGTGAATTCAAATACATACAGAATGTCATTAGAAAATTTAAGGCATCAAATTAAAATGAATTAAATATTTAATCATAAGCTACATCCATTTCCACAGAAAGCAAAAAAATTATAGTCCATTGTCATCAAATTCTTTAAATTAAAAATAATTTTTTTTTTTTAATCGAAGTCTCATTCTGTTGCCCAGGCTGAAGTGCAGTGACACAACCATGGCTTACCACGGCCTCAACCTCCTGGGCTCAGATGATCCTCCTACCTCAATCTCCCGAGTAGCCACCATGCTTGGCTAATTTTTTGGTTTTTATAGAAATGAGGTCTTGCTGTATTGTCCATGCTGGTCTTGAACTCCTGGGTTCAGGCAATCCTCTAGTCTAAGCCTCCCAAAGTGCTGAAATTACAGGAATGAGCCACCACACCTGGCCTCATCACATTATTTATTCAATAAATATTTTCTGAGTACCTACTATGTGTAAGGAACTTACATAATAGGTAAGGTGATCGATTATTTAACCAAAATTAGGACACTGTCTGAGAAGTACGAATGGGTCCTTGAGAACAGTTAGAAATGATAGTGGTACAGAAATAACAATGACATTATTAATATTAGGTTTTATTAAGTGATTATTATGTGACTAGCTAAGTGCTTTTCTTTTTTTTCTTTGAGTTGGAGTCTCACTCTGTCGCCCAGACTGGAGTGGAGTGGCCACGCCCGGTCACCGCAGCCTCAACCTGCTGGGCTCCGGCAATCCTTCCGCCTCAGCCTTCCGAGTAGCTGGAACTACAGGTGCGCGCTACCATGCCCGGCTAATTTATTTATTTATTTATTTTATTGTAGAGATGAGGTCTCACCAAGTTGCCCAGACGGGTCTCGAACCTGCGGGCTCAGGCAATCCACTCACCTCAGCCTCCCAAGGCGCAGGATTACAGGCTGAGCCACCGAGCCCGGCTTCTTCTTATTTTTAACTGCAGCAAAATACACATGAAAGTTACCATCTTAACCATTTTTAAGTGTACATTTCAGAGGCATTAAGTACATTCACATTGTTGTTCAACCATCTCCATCATCCATCTCCAGAATTTTTTAAATTTCCCTGACTCTGAATCCATTAAACAATAATGCTTCATTTTTCCCTTCCCCAACCTCCAGCAACCACCATTCTACTTCAGTATTATAACTTCCTAAGTATTGCCAACAAGAGATTTCTATTTGAATCCACATGTTTGTAGGGTACCTTTTTCAACTAAGACATTAAAAATTAAGAGTCAAAATAAACTTTTATTTGTATGTAACAAATCTATATAAACTTATTTACAGATTATATACACAAATCTGTATATACTTAGATTTGTACCAAAGTTTCAAATTTGGATTTTTGAAAAATGAAGTACATTCAATTATTAATAATCTCTTAGGGCTGGGCGCAATGGCTCACACCTGTAATCCAAGCACTTTGGAGGCCAAGGTGGGTGGACTGCTTGAGCCCAGGAGTTTGAGATCAGCCTGGACAACACAGGGAAACCTTTTCTTTACAAAAAAAAATCAGAAAAATTAGCCTGGCATGGTAGCACACGCCTGTAGTCCTAGCTACTCAGGATGCTGAGGTAGAAGGAACACCTGAACCCAGGAGATTGAGGCTGCCGAAAGCCGTGATCATTGTGGTTAGTCACTGCACTGCAGCCTGGGCAACAGTGAGACCCCAACTCAAAAATAAAATAATAATATCTTATAATAACAGAATTTTTTCTGTTGAAATTTTAAATATTGATTTCATCTTCCCCATTTTTGTAAAATTTCTGTTTTATGTGTTTT
This sequence comes from Tarsius wallacei, assembly GCA_963574415.1. Classification (NCBI taxonomy): domain Eukaryota; kingdom Metazoa; phylum Chordata; class Mammalia; order Primates; family Tarsiidae; genus Tarsius; species Tarsius wallacei. Next base: position 9,612 of record CAUYQG010130675.1, read on the forward strand.
ACAAAACAGTACTATTGTAGAAGTATAGTGTTTCTACAATAGTATGTGCTTTGGATATAATATGTTCAAAAACTTCTTACTGATGTGCTTTTGATATAATATGTTCAAAAACTTCTTACTGATGTGGTGTATAACCAAAAAAATGTTTGGGAAACACTAATATAAAGGACCATGGTCCCATTAATGGGAATCAATGAAAGGAGGGAAAGTGAGGAGTTTAAGTAGTGTTGAAATATATTAAGTTTAATGTGTCATGTTGACAACTGAAGGGCAAAAGTACATGTAAGCCTGGAGTTCAGCTGACCAGAAGAGACAGGAGAAGGGGTGAGAAAAAAAGAAGGTGGCAGAGCCCTATCCAGAAGGGAGAACCTACAGTTAGAAAGTATATATATACAGTAGCCTCTCTTATCCATGGTAGATCTATTCCAATACCCCCAGTGGATGCCTGAAATTGCAGATAGTACTCAATTCGACTGCTGTCAATCAGAACACGCTTCTGCTCATGCCTTCCACCCAACTGAAAGCCTTTTCCATCTTAACTAAGCACTTACCATACACCACGGTAACAACTTCGCAGTTTGAGGTGTGACAGCAAAACTAGCAGAAATTTTTCTTTCTTCACAATTTTATTGATAGATTTGTTCTTACTATAGACTTCAGCAAAATCAGCATTCTTTCCTTCTTAAGTTGAGGACTTTTACCTTTTCACTTAAAGGAAGTGATACAGCTTCTCTTTGGCATCCTAATTCCCAGCATCACTACTCCTGCAATTTGGGGCCACTATTAAGTAAAATAAGGGTGACTTGAGGTGACTTGAACACAAGCACTGAAATACTGTGATAGATAATCTGATCACCAAGAGGGCTACTGAGTGACTAACAGGTAGGGAGTACCTACAATATGTATCTGCTGGACAGAGAGAGGATTCATGAACTGGGCAGAGCAGAGTGGGAGACCACGAGACTTCATCATGCTTCTCAGCATGGCATAGGACTTTAAACTTATGAACTGTTTATTTCTGAAATTTTCCATTTAATGCTTTCAAACCCAGGTTGACCAGGTGTAACTGAAACCACAGAAAGCAAAACTGTGGATAAGGCAGGACTACGATGTAGAAGAAAGGAGACCTAAAGGAGACATTCAGGGAGATAGGAAGAGACCCAAAAGAACAAAGATGATACCACAAAATGAGGACACAGTGTTAAGGAATTGAGAAAAGGCAACTCCCTGGATTTGGCTGCCAGGTCACTTTGGTTTTCTCAGAGTATTTCCAGTAATGGGTAGTGTCAGAAGCCTGATTCAGGATTGATTGAATGGTGAGGCAGTGGAGATAAGGAGTGTGACTGGTCCACAGGGAAACCTGGTGATGATGGGAGTGAAAGTAGGTAGTGATGGATGAAATAGCTTAGTTGCGAGAAAAATTTCTAAAGCAGTAGTTCTCATACAAGATGACTTTGCCCCTCAAGGGACATTTCAGCAATGTCTGAAACAAGGGACAGCCCCCTACAGCAAAGAATTACCCAGCCCAAAATGTCAATAGTGCCAAGGTTGAGAGAGATCTGAGCATTTTCCTGTGGTGAAAAATTATCAAATTTAAGTTATAAGAAAATAAGAATATAAGTGATAAATCAGCATCTCACAAGAGTGGAAAGGTTTATGATCAGGAGCAGAAAATGGTGATTGAACACTGGAAAAGAAAAGACATTTTCAATTGTTTGGAACAGAAGAAATGGAAGCATGCACAATAAGATTGTAGAGAGTTGGAGATTTAAGAAATAAGGAAAATTGAGGGAATTCACATCTGATAGCTTTGATCTTCTTAAAAAAGTAAGCAACAAAAATTCTGCAGAGATTCTTCTCTTGGGAGAAGAAAACACTTGGAACAGCCCCCATGATAGTAGAATCAGAGAGACATGAAAGGATTATTAAGTGCTGAGAGGGCTCCTCAGGAAAGAAAAAAAAAAATCAACTCAGTATCCTAAATATCTTCAGTAAAAAAAAGTTATTTATCTCTGGAGTAAAAGGTAAAATAATGACATTAGGGTTTTCTCAAGGTCAGTATTAGACAGATGCCTCAGGGAAGGACAAGAGATAAGAAAAACTAGACAGTCTAGTTGAATCAGCCTACTTTAGGTCCAAGTTAGGGCCATGAAACCAAAACCAGAACTGAGAAGGCAGAAAGGAGGCTGAGGGCAATAGTCAGGTCAGTGCAATACCAGGTTAGGTCAAAGGAAGAATAGAAGGGAGAAAGAGTGATAGGGAGTGATGGTCAAAGATGGTAATTCTGGAGTCTCAAATCTTAGAGGCTAAACTGTTTCAAATTATGATGAGGGTCAAGACAATGTCATGCCTATAAATGACCATAGACTAAATCTGACATCCAAGGGCAGCAGGAAGGACTCAAGCATCCCAGATTGCAACCTACCTAAAACTCCTACCAATATCAGGATTTGAAAACCACTTACTTCAGAACATGTCTCTGTTTAGGTAAGCTAATCACACTGACATTGGGTCCCCTTGTATCCTTCATAACACACATCAGTGGCATGGCCATCTGAAGTTAGTGGAGACTGTGTCGGAGTGACCAAACTCCCTGTCACCAGGGCCAGCGGGCCCACAAGGAAATCAACCCGCTTGGACGTCAAACCCTCTTGAGAGGGCTGCAAGTGTAGAAAGTAATAAGTGAAATCCAATTTTACAACCAAGACAAAATTAGCTTTCCTTTCTGAGCTACTGAACTCTAATAAACTGAACAAAGACACAAATACCATTAAGCACTATTCACTAAACTTATAATTTTCTTTCAAGATATAAAAAACATGGTTGTACTACATCATGTTAGCATAAGCATGTTCTACCACCATTAAGGGATAATTTAATTTGTAAGGGAATTTAGTAACTAGAAACATGGGTTAAACAGAACCAATAATTTAGGAACACATGAAATGAGAATCTAAATTGTAAAAAAAAAATAGTCTAACTCGTTAAAACAAGTGATACGAAGTTGAGACATTTAAAAATTGATATTTTAAATGTTCTGATTATATTCCAACATCAAATAAAATATCCAGCTATAAAATTGTCATTTTATTAAAGACATCCAAGAAATACTTTTTTATGCTACTGAAAAATATTTTAAAATTTTTAAAAAAGGAATCAAATAATCTAAAATTAGGTTGTTAAACCATAAAAGTACTGGTTGGTATTCATCAAGTGCTGTACATTTTTTTTCAAATAGAGATTGTATAAAATTATCTGTCACAATGAGAGGAAGAAGAGATGCAAACAAGACCACAAAAAATAAATAACTCAAGATAATTTATATAACTTGACCTCCCCTCACCAAAGTACTCTATAATTAAGTATTTCATGCTTAGGGCCAATGTCTGGTCTCTTTGACAATTTACAAACGTCAATTAGGAAAGTTCTTATTCTAGTTATTCTACTGTGTACTGTTCATGGGGTTCCAGAAAAGTAACACCTAACAAATAACCCATTTATTAAGATGTTCTGTGTATAGCAGAATAGTATTCAGCAAGGCAGTTGCTGTAGTTCACCAGAGAGGTTAAGAATATAAGTTTAGAAGTTACCCACACATATTTGATATTACAGGTGGTAAGAACAAATTAAATGACTCATAGACAAGGCAGAGCAAGAAAAAGGACCCAAGGTCATTCTTTCTGAGTTAGTTGTTTTCAGATTTTAGGGAGCTTCTTAAACAGACTACCAGACCCCGTCCTGAGAGTCTGATTCAAAATGTTTGGGGATAGGGAGGGTCCAAGCAAATGGGTTTTGTAACAAGCACTTCAGATGATTCCAAAAGCAGGTACTGTGTGGAACAGTCTTTGAGAAAGGCTATCTACACCATAAAAAGAAAAACTGATACACTGGACCTTATCAAAATTAAAAGCCTTTTGCACTACAAAAGATCCTGTGGAAAGGATGAAAAGTCAAGTTACCAACTGGCAGAAAATGTTTATATATCTGAATAAGCTATGTGCATTGCACTAATGTCAATATTCTGGTTTTGATATTGTATTATAGTTTTGTCAGATGTTACCTTAGAGGGAAACCGAGTGAAGTGTATACAGCATGTACACAGCATCTCCCTATACACTTTTGGGCAACTTCCTGTGAATCTATACTCATTTTAAAACAAAAAGTATTTTTAAAATCAATCTCCCCCCCCCCCCACCTCCCTGCCACCCACATCTCGGTCTCCATCTCCACCTCTCATTGGTAACAAGTCGGCAGGTTACACTACAGCCTGAACTATGTTTTATTCTAAAGGGCTGAAGTCCAGCAAAAGTTGGCAATTCACAACCTGTGAAATCATTAACAATGCTAACCCAAATTGGACAGACATTTTCTCCAACTCCAAATTCATTCAAATGTAAGTGTAAAAGTTGGTGATGTTGCCATTATTATTATTACTTCACTTGCTAAAGTATTATTATGACAGGTACCACAGATATTGAGTAAATGATATGACTTCAGGCTTATTTATTAACATTAAGAACTATTACAAAAATATTTCCATCTTTTTCCTATTAATGTAATGCTGAGTGAACATTCAGTCTTTACGACTGCATGATTAGTATTATTAAAAAGCTGAGTAAGGCAAATTATTCAGCTTTTTTTGAGGAAAAGAAAAACTGCCACTAGAGAACTATTACCATCTCAAAAAAAAAAGTGTGCTGGCAAGAGTATTTTCAGTGTCTCTAGAATTATGCCTACTGTGAATAATAATACTAATGATAATTGCTAGTACTTATAAAAGAATTATCATGTGCCAGATACTGTGCTAAGCTCATTATCATAAACGAATCAGCTTAATACACACAACAAGTCATGAGGTAGGTACTGTTACTAAAGATGTGAAAATAGGGAAATTAAACAGTTTGGCCATGGCCAGACCTCTTATGATGCCAAAGCTCTGGCTGCAGCTACTGAACATACTACCGAATCCACTCCCTGCTTCCACATATCACCGCTATCTTAACATTTCCAGAAAACGAGGGATCCTCCATTCTATGGAGTGGGTGTAGAACTTGTCCCTGGGCCACAGGCGTTCTTCATTTAAGTACACTTTAATGAAAACATGAGAGAAACTGAGAACACTGACTTCCGATGAGGCTTTAATCTGATACTAAACATTTAACGACTCAAGTAATAATATCGACAGTAATGCCAGTAATTATGGATGAATTGACATTGAAAACAGAAATGCCAGAAATAAAGAAGTCCTACTCTCAGTCCACTGAGAGGCCTCAACAGAGAGGAAGCAGCCATGATAAAACAAGCCCAAGTAAAACCCATGAAAATGGCCACAAGTTTTAAGAGAGCAAGCCCATTTCACAGGAATTATAGGAAGTTGGTTGTTCTCTGATTTCTAATTTCACTTTTACTGTGTATTTTATTTCTGAAGCCAATTCAAGGATTCCTTTAGAGTATTTTCTTCAACTTTTTTTTTTTAGGGGAAAAAAACCCTGATTCTAAATCTATCCAAAACTAAAGTTCTTTTTCCCATTTCTACACTTCCAATACTGAATACGTTTATTGAATCAGCTGTTTTGAAAGTGCTTGAAGAATTGCAAAAAGTTGACAATAATAATTTAAAGTTCCTAATATTATGAAAATAATTACATTCCAAGCAGTACACCATGGGCTGTTTCGATTCAGGCCATTAGGAAATAACTTAATGCAATTATTTGATACCCAGTGTTGGTTGCAATTGCAAATTATTTGACAGTTAAAAAAAAAAATCAAGTGTCCTGAGTCATGCTGAAGTGTTTCTCAGAGACAGCAGTTAAGTGTACTTAAATGAGAATGCCTGCGGCCCAGGGACAAGTTCTACCCCCATTACATAGAACGGAAAGGTATTGAGGTATTTCTGGGACACTAATTTTGAAAGACCAATTTGGAGCTGTTAATCCAGAATAAAGTGCTGGGCTGAGTGGAAACCTCAATGTCCTGGTAATAAAGAACAGCATGCCACATGATTTCAAGACAGAAGAGGCAAGAAGCAAAACGTAATATGTTATTTAAACCCTGAGAGTAATGAACTAGGTATGCAGTTTCCTCCTCTCTAAAGGAATAATAGTAGTAGCTAATAATTATTAGCAAACTATAACACTGTACTGATAACCTTTTGATTTAACCATAACAATGACCTGTGACATAGGTACTATTATCCCATTTTGCTTTGGAAGAAACTGAGGCTCAGATAGGTTCAATAGCTTGTTCGAGATTATACAGCTAGTAAGGTCAAAGTTAGGATTCAACTCCAAGTACTTTGAATCCAGAGCCATCTCCTCCCTTAAGCCATGGTGCCCTATGCCTCCTGGATTAGTAATTTCTAAACTTGTTTACTTCCTTGAAGTCAAGGTGCTCATTAGAAAGCACACTAGCCAGGCTTGGTGGCTCAGCCTGTAATCCCATGCTTTGGGAGGATGAGGTGAGTGGATTGCCTGAGCCCGCGGGTTCGAGACCCGCCTGGGCAACTTGGTGAGAGACCTCATCTCTACAATAAATAAAAAAATAAGCCGGGCGTGGTAGCGCGCGCCTGTAGTTCCAGCTACTTGGAAGGCCGGAGCACAGCTGATCGAGGCTGCAGTGGCTGGGAGTGGCCACTGCACTCCAGTCTGGGTGACAGAGTGAGACTCCAACTCAAAAAAAAAAAAAAAAGAAAGCACACTAAATTATTGATATATTAAATTTAAGATGTTATCTTAGACCATATGCTACAGTAAGCAAACAGTAAAATATGGCAACATTTAACATATTTAACATTTAACATAAGGAAAACCTTCAAATAGAGGAAAGCAATACTATTATTTCATCTGCAAAGTAAGAAAAGATAGCACTATCTTAGCCAGTTTATGGATTTGAGCAAAACACCTGTGCCCAGGTTTCCAGGAGCACAGTTTGAGAACCCCAACAACTGATGCCAAAGATGAATTAATCATGTTTGCTTAAACTTATAAATTGGCTTATTAGATTTGCAGAGACTAAAAAGAATGCTGGAACACAAAGGGTACCTGGTCCAGGCCAATCAAAAGCCCAAACATCACCTGCATGCAGCCTACTTATGTAGTTAATCCTCACTTCCCCACAACTCTATAATGAAATAGGATAAAATAGAATGCTACAGGTGGTGAGGACATAGGGAAAGAGTCACTCATGTATTGTTGTGGGTGGAAATGTACATGGATGTTTATTATGGTGCTAATTACAAAACAGAAGGCTAAAGCTACTGAAACAATCCAAGACAGGAATTAATTAAATTATAGCATACTATGTAGTCCCTTAACAATGCAGGTCTATATTTAGTGATAAGGAAGGTATTTGTGCTGCAAATTATAGAGGAAAAGCAGACTGCAAAAGAGCACAAGCATATAATAATTCCATTTCTTTTTAATATTTATAGTTTAGGTAGGTAGATACACCAAAGTGCTAATGGTTAATAACCCTGTAGAGTGGAGCTGAAAAAATCATACATGTCCTTTGAACAGTTACATCTAGGGCTCAATTCTGCCTCCCACACGATGCACCAAACACAGTCTTCTCTGTCTCAAAAAAGGGTGGTCAGAGAGTCAGCCTCAAGTGACTCAAGTGCTCTCTGGCACCTTTCAAGTTTAGACATATTCCATAGCACCTTTGAGGCCTCCTTAAGTATATATACACCCATAATTCATGTATGTGACTTTCCCTAGGACCCCAATATGCCAGTTAAGATCAGAATATAGAACTATAAAATCAAGGTTCAGCTCTAGGTTGTAAAATAAATCAAAATGTGTCTACCTATTATGGTGAAACTGCAAACTGCCTTCTGTGTTCATTCTCTGCTTTTTCCTTTCAAGAACAGAACGTCTTCCATCACCTCACCTTCATAGGTTTTTGCTTGGCACATGACTAGCCAGCTAGTCTACAATTCCAGCCTCCCTTGAAGCTAGGTATGGTTGCTTAGCTCTCCTCAATGGGATCTGAGCAGAAGGATGTGTATGGTGTTGCCTCACGGCCTTTACAAAAGGAAACTGCTTGCCCAATCTATTCCCTCTTTCCAGCCCCTAACCTCCCTCATGGTAGAACATAGAAGAGCTCCTAGGCAATTAGCTTCTACCCTGCAGATGAGGACAATGCTATAAATGACGGTAAAGCAACAAGTTAGGTAGAGCCTTGGTCTCTGGAAGAACTCTAGATCAGTGGTTCCCAAACTTTAGTGTACATCAGAATCACCTGAAGGACTTTTTAAGCCCAGACTGTTGGGCCCACCATTTCTAACTAGTTCTAGTTTGCATTTCTAACAGTTCCCAGGTGATGCTAATGCTGCTAGCCTGGGAGGTAGGGGTAAGGATAAAAAGCATATCTTGGTAACTCATGATTTAGACCTGCTCTTCCATTATGATGGTCACTTGCCACATGTGGTTACTGAGCACTGAAAAAGGTGGGTAGGGAGACTGAGGAACTGAATTTTTAATGGTATTTCATTTTAATTTAAACATCATGCATGGTCTAGAGGCCATTCAGAGACCAAGGCTCTACCTACTTTGTTGTGTACCCCAGAATCCATGCATTAGAAATTTGGTCCCCAGTGCAGTGATATTGGAATATGGGGCCTCTAAGAGGTGATTAGGTTGTTAAGAGGGATTAATGCCACTCTTGAGGGACTGGGTTAGTCACCATGAGCTTGGGTTGTTATAAAGCAAACACACCCCTCATGTTTTGACCCTTCTGCACATGCTTGCTTGTCCTTCTGCATTTCCAACATGCTATGAAAAAGCACAAGGCTCTCATCAGATGTGACCGCCCAATCTTGGACTTCCCAGCCTCCAGAACTGTAAACTAAATAAACCTCTTTTGTGTATAAATTACCCAGTCTCAGGTATTCTATTATAGTAACAGAAAACAAACTAAGATACAATACTTAATTCAGTTAATGGAAAACTTTTAATTATAATTAGACATCTTGAGTATGTGAATCTACTTTTTCAACTATAAATTTTATGAACTCTAAATACAGAGAAAGTATTTCTGATGAAAACTTAGCATCCAAGTTGAGATGTGCTGTAAATGTAAATACACATCAGACTTTGAAGACTTAATATGATTAAAAAGGTAGAATATTTCATTAATAACATATTGATTATATGTTGAAATAATATTTTGGCTATATTGGGTTAACTAAATTATTAAAATTAATTTCACTTGTTTGTTCCCTTAACTTAGTTACTAGGAAATTTAATTTTAGGATATTTGTAGCTCATATTATATTTTTATTAGATGATGATGATTAGACTATTACATTAGTGAGAAAAAGAAAGTGGAAGAGAGAGCTTTTATTTTGTTTGAACAATTAATTTTGCAATCCCCCTACTGGGAATATACCCTGAAGAACTCAAATCACTCTATAAAAAAGATACCTGCACATGTATGTTTATCACAGCACTGTTCACAATAGCAAGATCATGGAACCAACCATGCTGTCCATCAAAAGAGGACTGGATTTAAAAAATGTGGTACATATATACGATGGAATACTACGCAGCCATAAAAAAGAACAAAATCATGAATTTCGCAGCAACCTGGATAGAATTAGAGTTTATAATACCGAGTGATCTCTCACAGAAAAAAAATATCTGAGCATCACATGTTCCCACTCATAAGTGGACCTTGAACAACTACTGTAATACTATAAGAAAAGGATTGACAGTGGTGGGAAACTATGGGGGTGAGACAGGTAGGGGAAAGGAAGTGGGATTAATGGTAGTCCATATCTGTCTGGGGAAAGGGGGGCACACCTAATCAACAAGGGTACCTGCACAATGAATATTTGTATACCTAACCCTTAACTGTATCCCACAACTTTAAATATATATATTTTTAAAAGGCTCCTCAATGCCCACACCACTCTCACCTATGATTCCCTGCTGCCTGTGCACAGACCTCCAAGATCCTACATGGATCCTTGAGTAAATCTTATTTTAGATCTCTCCATCACTGTGTTCCATATGCCCAGTAGCCCCTCCATTACAAACCACTGCACATTTTGGAGTTAATTGATCATTTGTATCATTATTTAATGCTGTGGTCCTGACTATAGCTTTGCCTCTTTTTGGAAAATATGTTGGCTGGGAACCCAAAACTCTGATTCCTTGACCAGCTGAAGACCATCATGCTAAGTCCTCAAAGAACATACTGCTCAGAGGACAGACAGACACTCCAGTCAACACATTTTTTTTGTATTCCATGTCAGGAGTATAAAGTCAAGCCCATGTTTTGCTTCCTACTCCCAGGATCAGGCTGGATCAGGTTGGGACTATTAGGAACTAGAAACAAGGCTGAGGAGCCTGGCCTATGGCCTGTTTTCACTAGGATTCCTCAGAATCTTACAGAAATTGTGGTCCTCTGGATCTTATTTCTCCAGTTGCCAGCAAGGCCCCTTAAAACTAAACCTAAATAAAGAGTCTCTGGTTAATTCATATGTTCTTGGTTTCCTAAATCCAGTGATCCCTTTTTTGTGTCCTAGATGACTCCATTTTGCTCCTCTCCCTTTGATGAAAAAAGAAGGGGTAGAAGAAGACTTAGACTGTCTCTAGGGGTTAGAGAATGCCACTATTTCTTTTCACATAACATGGAACTCCTCCAAGACAAGGAACTTGGAGGCTACTTCATTTGAGTATTTGAGTGTTCTTTTGGATTATATTTTGATTTTTTAAAATATGGCCACATGAGATGTAGAAACAAGGGAATCAATATTTCCAGAGCATCTGCTTTGTGTCAAAAACTTCAGAAATACAAGCATTCCAGGAATGAGCTTAGAATGTTCCAGAAAGATATCAGGCAAAAATACATAAAATAATAGCAGTGGTGGGCATCTCCTTCCTCCAAGAAAAAGGTCGACAGCACAAAATTAAGGCAGTGAGTTTCAGTGCAAACCCAACAGGTATCAAGATCTAAAAGGGCTCAGTGGAGTAAAGGGCCACATGAATGGAGAAAAGGAAGAGAATGCTATCAGTCTCAGAATCAATTGAGATACAGTTTTCATTCCACAGGAAAGAGAATTGGATCCAGCCTACTACAGAAGAAGGCTAAAAGTAGCTGAGCCAAGATTTAGGCCCACCAGCTGATTAATAGAACCTCACTTGCACCAGGGGTTTGGCTGAGTATATGAGGGTTTAAGAAACTGAGCAACATAGGCCTGGTCAGCCAGCGTGCAATAAGAGAACTCAGATACAAAATTCACATACATTAGCGGTTACCAATTAGAAAATGCTACAGGAAAAAAATGATATTTATAATGTCAATACAAAGTATATAATACCTAATAATAAACTTAACAATATATGTGTAAGACTAATATGGAACAAAAACTGATTAAACACATTACTTAAAGATATTTTAAAAATCTGAATTAGTGTAGCAATATGCCATTGACATGAACATAATAGCTCAGTGTTACAGAGATGACCATTCTCTCCAAATTGCTCTATAAGCTTGAGGGTACCTCAATAAAATCTAATATGTTTTACTTAAACAGAAATTAACAAGCTCATTTTACAAATTTATTTACAAAAGAAAATGCACACATGTGCCAATATATTTTTGGAAATAAAATAACAAAGAAAGAGTTTCCTTACCAGATGTCAAAACATGTTATGAAGTTATAATTACTGAAATTGTATAACTGGTAAAAGAATTAAAAAGTCATTGAACAGAATAATGACCCAGAACAGACTATAAATAAACAGATATAGATATGTGAATTGATATGTCAAAGGTGATATTTCATATTAGTGTGGAAAGGATGGTTGAAAATCAGCATAGATTAGGGAACAATTGATAATCTTTTTCGTAAAAAAAGACTTACATTCTTATGTGACACTATTTACACAAGTAAATTTGACATTGATTTAAAAGCTTAATGTGAAAACTGATTATTATAAGCAAATATTTATAAATTTGGAGTATGAAAGTTCTTCCTATACAAGATATAAAATGTAAAACTATTAAGAAAGAGATTTATAAATTTAACATCAAAATGCGAAATTTTCACAGTAAGAAACTACAGAATCAAAATAAAGCAACTGACAGACTTGGAGAAAATATTTTCAAATAATTAATATCTGGACTAGAAAAAGAACACAAAACAAAAAGAAAAAGAGAAACGTTGAACAAAGGAGATAAGCAATTCACAGAACAAGGAATCCAAGTGATCAAGGAACATATGAAACAATGCTCAAATGTCACTTGTAATCTTGGCATTTCTAATTTATTTAAAATAACACTTTTTTTCATCAAAACAAAAAAAAAATTAATGCCGATACTACTGATATTGATGAAGCTGATGCTGGGGGTGCAGCACAAAACTCATATATTCTTTGATTCAACAAAGAATTTTAGAGTGGCCAGCAAAGCTTTAAAACAAATTTTATTAGAGAAAAAAGAGGGGAAAGACAGAGAGACATGCGAGAGCTGGCATTCATGAGAGAAACCATTCTTTTTGCTTTTTATAATAGGCTTGATATACCTTCACAATGATTGATATGCTAAAGAGGGTGGAGCCCAAGAAACTATTGCTCGGGAGAGATTGACATCTCTCCACCTCTGATGGGAGAAATGGGGGTTCTTTTCCAGGGAGACATGCCATATCTTTTCTTTCTTTTTTTTTTTTAATGTATTTTAAAGATGTGGAGTACAATTCAGGGTTAGGTATACAAATGTTCATTATGCAGGTACCCTTGTTGATG
>CAUYQG010130681.1:0-10874 GCA_963574415.1 Tarsius wallacei
CTGTCAGATGACTCCAGTTCCAGCCACCCCTGAACTGCCCTCGATTAAGAGTTTCCCTGCTGAACTCAGCCAGCCCATGGAGCTGAGAAAAAATATGATATCATTGTTTTAAGCCATCAGTTTGGGGGAATTTATTATGCAGCGATAACCAAAATACAAGTTAAGAGAGAAAAGTAGTTATGTAAGTCTGGGCTTTCCAGAGAAACAGAACCAATAGAATCTCTATCTATCTATCTATCTATCTATCTATCTATCTATCTATCTATCTATCTCTATCATTTCATCTATCCACCCATCCATCATCTATCACTTCATCTACCCATCCATCCATCGATCTATCATCTATCATCTAATCTATCATTTCATGTAACCATCCATCCATCCATCGTCTATCATTTCATCTATCTATCTATCCGCCCATCCCTCCATCACCTATCATTTTATCCATCCATCTATCTATCTATCTATCATGTATCAGCATATATTTAAATATATTTATTTTAAGGAATTGGCCCACACTATTGTTAGGGCTGGCAAGTCTGAAATCTGTAGGGTAAGCTGACAGCTGTAAAGGCAGGCAAGAGTTATGCTGTAGTCTTGAGGCAGAACTTCTTCTCCAGGACAATTCAGTTTTTGCTCTGAAGGTCTTTAACTTTTCAGATGAGACCCACCCACACTACCAAGAGTAATCTCCTTTACTTCAAGTCAATTAATTGTTTATGTTAAGCTCATCTACAAAATATCCTCACAGCAACACCAAGATTTGCATTTGATTAAATAACTGGGTCCCATAGCCTAACCAAGTTGACACAAATAATTAACCTTCACAGTAATCTAGACCAGAGTAACAGTGGTGGGACTGAAACACATGAAAAGATAGATTTAAAACAGATTTAGTATGTGAGACTGCTCAAGTTTGGAAAAAGGACACCAAAGGAGAAGATGGCAACTGTCATGCACAAGTTTCTGATTCAGGCCATTGGGGAGATGGTGATGCCTTCCCTGACACAGGGAATAGCCTCCCAAGAGATAGGCAGTGGTCTGAACAGGGGATGACCTATTATGGTTTTAATTTATAACTTGTAAAGGAAAAAAGGATCACACTGCAGCAGTAGAACCGGAAGTAGGATTGTGAAAGAGTAGGATTGTGAAGTCTGAAAATAGGAGACAGACTACCCCATCTGTCTGCTCTCAGGTGTCATCTGGAATGAGCATGCAACTATGACTGAACTGACCTTGCAAGGGTCCCCCCAGCTCTCCCGTTGCACGATGGTCCCCTGCCCTTCTAAAATTAACTTAAAGCCAATTGCAAATTACGTCAGTGTGGGAAACGCAAGTTCTAAAAATACAAAATCAACTGTTAAGACGAGTGTTAAGATTTCTGAATGTATATTAGTTTGCAGACATTAAAAAATTTCAGGTCACTGCCATTATTGTTGACTGTGTGAAGGGAATGTAAAGAAGTCATTTATATTAAACCTTTGTTGACAGTATACACTTTTATACTTTTATCTAGTTAGATATTTTTAGGGGAGAAAAAGAGATAAGCAGAAAGCTTTTTTTTTTTTTTGCAGATGTTGTCTGGTAACATATTGCGATTCTGAATTAACACTAAATCCTATGAAAACAGAGTTTTATAATTATGATGCTAAATCAGTCTTATGCGTAATTACACCAACATGCTACTCTGTGAAGCATTTCTTAAGGGAAATGCTCCCAGTATGTTTTGTGTTTATGCCACTTTCTTTTATAAAAGGTCTCATTATTTCATGAACTTCAATTTACCAGACCGAGTACTAATTGTGTGCTTCAGCAAGTGTAAGTAATTCACATGTATCTCAAGGGGCTTCCTCTGTGCTCTGCCCTGGAGTCTGTGTCTGTGTGGAGTCTGTGTCTTGCGCAGGTAGAGGAACAGGAAGGCAGGCCAGTTCTGCTCATGACCATCAGTGAGTCGGGTGCCTCAGGGGCCCTAAGTGCTCCTAGAAAGCCAGCTCACATCTCAGGCATTCTTCCAGGACAGCTCCCACGGTTCACAGTGGAATTCATCATCCGCTTTTTGGCTTCAGCCCCAAACTCAGCTTCTGTTTTTGCCTGGCCTCTGGGAACTGCTTTTGGCCTCTTGCTTCCTTCCAGATCCTGACTTTTTAATCTCTGCCCTTAGGCTTCACCCAACAGAATCTTTAATACAAATTATCCATTCCCACCCTGGGTTTGTCACCCTTATTTAGGCCCAATCGGTGGCTAAGAATCGGGGGAAGAGGAGGGTTATGTAATTCTTGGCTCTATCTAGAATCAGGCTGATTAATTTTCAGGCAGTTCAGAGTCATTCCTGGCTAGACCTCAGAGCACGTGATTTGGCCAGCCATCTTGAAAGGGAGGGACAAGCCACAGGCCGTTCATATAAAGGTAGGTCTTTTTCTACTGAAAGTAATGCACAGGAAGATTGTAACTTAGAAGGCTGAAGTTTAATACTTTCTGCCCTGTGTGACCTGCTTTCCATCATGAAAAGATCAAAGAAAGTTCAAGTAGAACAAACGGAATAGGAAGTGTTGGTTCTTGCCAAGTGCATGATAGCATCCATAGAAAATGATCACAAAAGCAAAACTGG
Organism: Tarsius wallacei; assembly: GCA_963574415.1. Classification (NCBI taxonomy): domain Eukaryota; kingdom Metazoa; phylum Chordata; class Mammalia; order Primates; family Tarsiidae; genus Tarsius; species Tarsius wallacei. The sequence continues at coordinate 2,609 of CAUYQG010130681.1, forward strand.
GGTTTATGAGTGCTTCAACATCTCCCTAGGCAGAAGACTGAAACTGAAACTATTCTGACTTTATTGCTGCATCATGGACTTGCTCTATATATTACAGATCCGAAGAGTTCAAACTATTTTTAGTAAAATATTAATTGTAAGCTAGAAGAATGATATTAAACTGGAAGTAATAATAGCAATCGTGTACTGATTCTAACATATAATAGGCTCTGTATTGAGCATTTTACTATTGAACAGTCATAAAAACTCACAGAGGCAAGTAGCATCTTCATTTTACTGAAAAAAGAGACCGGGAGAAATGGCTTAGCCGAATGATAGTAATGGTGATGTCACCAATAACCAACTGTAAAAGGTAAAGTGGTGCCTTTAAGGTGTTCCCGTGGAAACTCATTCACTTACAGGGGAAATCAAATTTAAAATAAAATTAGAGACTAGGGATAACCAACAAGAGAGGTCAATAATAAGACACATGGACCAAACATATTTTAAAAACAGGCCAGCATGGTGGCTCAAAACTGCAATCTCGGAGCTTTGGAAAGCTGAGACCTCGTCTCAAAAAACCAAACAAACAGACAAAAAAACCAAGAATCAAAGAATTCCAGTGATTTATAGGGATTCCAAAGGCAGGAAAACATTCCACTTCTGCCCCCAATAGATGAGAAGAGAATTAAGGACTTCAAATAGATGCCACCTCTTTTTAGCAACATGTCCACACCTCAGTTAAAATAGACTTAGCTATACAATTGAACTAGTCACCTGGAACATTGGGAGAAATTTCAGTAACCAAGAGAGGAGCTGTTATTAGTCCATGTGATCATGAGAGTGACAGCACACTAACAGGCAGGATGAGACATTGATAGTTATCCCTGCTTCAGGTTAATTCATGACACTAATTGCAGAGTGGAGTTTTATCTTCAAACTCCTGGCTCTCTCACAAAATTAGGAAGGTGAGGTAACCGATACATTTAGAATTAGAAAGTCAGACATAACAGATTGTTCTTTAATGAATCTTGTTAGGCACAAAATGGAAGACATGGTGTTCAGAAAAGCCAAGAACATTATCAGACTCTAACAATTATGGAATCCACATGTCACCATCTTGTCACTTTTCCATTTCCTCAAATTGCTGAGTGCTCCCCAACCCCCCCCCCCCAGTGTCTCTCTTCTAGATTGATCTATTGGGCCCCCAGTCCAAGTCTTCATCACCTCAACCTGGCCTCGTGTGGGAGAGGCCACCTGCGGTATCCATTCTACACAAGACCAATGAATTAATCGCTTTTTACATATCATGACGGTGGGCAATGAACACCGAGACACCATTTCAAGACTAAGATGTCCAATTCCCTCGTGTACTGGTGATGACACCTTGGAAAGTTTACCTAAACTTTCTGAGTCTCTACCTCTTCATTTGTTAAATGGGGGAAATCAAAACAGTTACATTTCCTCTAGGGTCAAAGTAAAGATTTTTTTTTTTTAGTGCTGCATCCACATATTTAACTCAATTAGTCACACAAGATGAAATCCAGATTCCTAGGGCCCCAAATGAAATGGTGTCTAAGGAAAGAGAATGAATAAGTATCCAAAAGAACTGAAATTGGTAGGTCAAAGAAATATCCACACTCGCAAGTTCATTGCAGCATCATTCACAACAGCCAAGAAATTGAATCAACCTGAGTGTCCATCAATGGATGCATGGGAAAAGAAAATGTGGTACATATACAAGTGGAATTACATACAGCCCTAATAATGAAGGGAATTCTGTCATTTGCTATGACATGGATAAACCTGAAGGTCATTATACCAGGTGCAGAAGGACAAATATCTCATGATCTCACTTACAGGGGAAATCTAAAAAAAGTTGAACTTATAGAGGTGGAGAGTAAGTTGGTGGTTGCCAGAGCTGGGAGGGAAGGGAATGGGTAGAAATGTTGGTCATAGGGCACAGGGTTTCAGTCAGGCAGAAGGAATAGGTTTTTCTAGATCTACTTTCCAGCATGGTGATCATAGTTAATATTAAAATATTGTATTTTTCAAAATTGCTAAAACAGTAGATTTTAAATGTTCTCACTACCAAAAAAATGATATGTGAGAAGATGGATATGTTAATTAGCCTGACATAATCATTCCACAATGTATGCAGACATCAAAACATCACATTGCACCCCATAAATGTATACAATTATTTGTCAATTAAAAATAAACATTTAAATTTAAAATCATTAAAACTTCTGTCAAAGATCAAATTTAGTCAGCAACCCAGATGTCTGAATTTTTCCCTGATTGGCTAATGGGTACACAGGTATTTTGAAGTTTATGAAAAATCAGCTCACATATTTGAGTAGAATGTAAGAACTAAACCAAGGTGAAATAAAATATTTTAAAAATATGATTATCAAAGCAAAGAACAGGAGGCTAACAGGTAAATTCAGAAGTGAAGGGACAGTGTTGAAACACTGGCAAAAGCTCTGTCTTCCAGGATATTGTGCCAGCACAAACGATGTAACGTACCAATGGAGACATTGCAAGTAATGTTATAAGGAAAAGCAGATTAGAAAGACATGGCAGCCCAGAAGGCTTATTTGATATGGGAGCATTAAAAAATATAGTTAATACTGAGTACAACTTTAGAGGTAAATTTTAAAATAAAATTTAGAAGATCAGCGAATCCCATGTGGGTTTGACACAGTTTCATGGCAAGGTTTATATTCAAGTCCCTAAATGTACAGAAGCTAGTCTCTATTATTAAATATGGCAAAAGTAATGACATGGTATGATTTTTGTTGCTTTTCTAAGTGCACAGGCATACTGTATGGCATGACAAATAGAAGATGATATGACAGGATATTAACAATGAAAAATGGTCTCGTTGCAGAGGAAACAAAGAAAAGAAGCTTTTTCAATCTGACAATTGACCCAAAACACCTATCATAAAGTATACATATCTTCTTAAATTAAAAAAAAATAAAATATGTATTGCTTTCAGCTGTCATCATAGTCACCCCATATGAATTGTAAACAGCAACTATTTAAAGGGAAGAAGAAGAAAGGTCCAGAAAGTGAGCCTGGTATTGTATAAACAAAAGAAGTCTCTAACATAGATGATTTTTGCTTTTTCCAAGAAATCTGTGCTAAAGAACAAAATGCTTGGAACATAATAATTTCAATAAATGTTGATTGAAAGAAAAAGTGCAAGCTCACAAAATGCTAACCAAAATCAAACAGTATTGCTTTTGGGGTAATGTTTCAGAAGACAATGGGAAACTCTGTCAGTAGAACTAAGTTTGGTTATACAAATTCTGTGAATTTTTTTTGCAAAATATTGATTAACTTATCCCACCTATTTTATATCTAAATCATTAAATGACACTGTTTGAACAATGTCACTGTCATGTAGCTTTAAAAAAATTAACCTGGATTATATGGTCTATAGGTTTATTTTGTTTGACACTGTATATTTTCCCAAAGAACTCAAATAAAAATGAAAATAACATACTGGCTGTTATTTTAGAAACATCAGTGAATCTACAAATACAACACTGAAATATTTTCTCATATATCCAACACAACACAAAGGAATAACTTTCTAGAGATTTTAATTTAATCAAATCTGAGGGGATAATTCAAGATTTGATATAATTGTTATCATGTATTCATTACCTACAACAAAATAATCAGGCACAGATACCTGTTTTACAAGTCATTTGAAAGGTATCTCATTTGCATGAGACTAAAACATTTATGCTTATACAATAGCACAGTTTTCGGCCACAAAGTTTTCAGTAAATACATGATTGAAAATATTCAATCATCTTGGATTCCAGAACTCACCTCTTTTTGAAACATGAGGATGTCTAAAAAAAAAGAAAAAAAAAGAAAAGAAAAGAAAATCAAATGGTACTAGAGAATCCAATAGAAATTGAAAGACAAAATAATAATGTGTGTATTTCTGGGGGGAAAAGTGAAAGTAAAATAAAAACGAAGCACTGTTGCTGTGTACCTATTAGTTTTCCATAATTGGTTACACAAATGAATACAGTTCTTTTAAGTTAGAAAACCATTCAAGAAAGCTAATGCAGTAATTACCATGCAAGTTACCTAGGGAATCTAAGACTAATTACTGAAGCTCAAAGATCTGCTGGGATAAAACCTGATTACCAGAAGTTTTTAGAGCTTCACAAAACAGCCTTCAAGGGTGAAGTAGAGGAAGTGGAGAAGGAGGAGTAGGGGGCGTCTCATATCATGTTTAATTTAAATTTAAGCATCTCAATGTTATTCTCAAATAGCTGAGTGTCATGCTTAGGCAAATGATTAGCCATCAGTTTCTAAAAAAATGAGAGGGAAAGAATGTGAAGAGTAATACCTTCTAAGACTGAGATCCTGGTAGATTTTCCTCGAATTAGTCTGTGTATTAGCTTGCGCTTGGGGGAAAAATCTCTAATAGGAGAATCAATAAATGGTTTTAAAAGCAGAAAAGGCAGATATCTCAACACTGTTGACTTTGTACAGCTAAATGTAAATAAAATTAGATACCAACAAAAAACAGAGGGTGGAACATGTTCAAATCTTACTTAAATCTTTCTTTAACTACTACCTTCAACTAGGATCACAGAGAAACACCAATTCATAGCTGAAACTTAAAATGTCTGAAGGAGAGAGAAAGGTGAATCTGACCAGACCCACACCTGAGTTTGTGACAACCATGCCACCGCAGAAGGTGAAACAAGCAATCAAATCTCAAAGCGAACAGTCTCGGGACCAGGAAAGTCCTTAGAAAAACATGAGTCCATTTGGAAGGTCCTAGACTGCTTGAGAATCTGATTAAAGTTGTAGATCTTTTTTTCCCAGAAACATATACACTACTTCACACACAACTTCAAGGATTTTATGAAACCATTGACATGGAATTCAGGCTGAGGACCTTTCTAGTTAAGCTCTCTTGTTTCCAGGCAAAAGCTGAGAGAAGTCGGAGATTCGTATCCCAGGCTACAAAGTTCTCAGACCCACAATTAAGTGCTGAATGATTAAAAGTTTAGGAATCTGCAAATGGAGAACAAACTCTATCATTCCGGTAGGACTAGGGGTGGAACCATCCCAGTTTCCTAAAATCCATCCCAGTTTCCTAGAACTGGTATTTGTGGGTTTTTAAAATAAAAATAAAAACTGACCCCCTCCCCACCTTACATTTTTCTCCTCAGAGTTCCTTCCTCAGGAAACTGACCTCAGACAAGGGACTAAAACTTAGGGTTACCACATCCAGACGATGAGACGCGAGACCCTGACTCCTTGAGACTGCTTCCATACCCAATTCTTGTTTTCCCATACAGAATTGCATTCCTTTCCACACTATAAAAATCCCCAATCTCACTATGTTGAGGAAACAGATTTGAGACTAATCTCCCATTCTCCTCAGTTGAACTGGCTTTCTGAGCAGTGAGCAACAAGATCTGGACTGAACCCCTGGTGTTTCAGTAACAAGATAGACTTGGAGAAGCCATATTTCTTACATAAGGCAATTTTAAACTATAGCTACTTTTCTTTTTGGCGAGAGTTCATTTTCTCTTAGCACTTATATTTTACCCAGACCAAGGAAAGGTCCTCTGTATCCAGTCGTCCCAAAGCCAGCTCAAACACATCCTGTTCAAAATGGGCTTATCTTCTCAAAGGCAATTTCTGTTTGAAGTCTTCCTGTTTCAGTGCACCGTGATTATCCCAACCAACCAGACCCAAGGTTCTTGACTTTGTTTTTCTTCTCCTTCAACTAGTGAACTGAAAGTCACCAATTACTGAGTCCTACCAAGTTTTTAGTCATGCAGCTATTTATTGGGTACCATCTATATGATAGGCACTGGAGATGCAATGATAAATAAGATAAACCATGTTCCCAAAGAGCTCATAATCAAGCATCATTCCCTTGATATTTTCACCACCTGTCGCTCTGACTTCTTTAGACAACTCACTCCCTCTGAACGCTCCCACTTGCATAACATGGTGCTGACCAAATACTTTCCCTAAAACAATATATTCATCTTGTCATTCTTTTGCTAGTATTATTCCGGTTGGGCTCCTGGTGTCTGCAGAACATCTGGGGACTTTACTCTGAGAATCAGCCCTGTGCATTTTTAAATTAGCTTTAGCCCAATACTGCCCCCTCGCATATATTGAGTTTGACCTAGAAGTTTCTCTGTGCCTTTTCACTTGGTGAGCTGCAGCCTAGTTGGATGTGTAAACAGATTGTAACCTTCTCTTGTGCCAATCGCCCAGGAACGGCCAATCAAATGTGGCCAATTGTCCAAACAGGACTCAAATAAGGCAAACGCTGAGCTGTGACCAATCGGACTGTTTTTTGTACCTCACTTCAGTTTTTCTCTCTGCCACTTTCTTTTTTCTGTGCATCAAGCTTCTTCGACCACGAGGCACTGGAGTCTCTGAGCCTCCTCTGGTTCAGAAGGCTTATCAGTGATTCGCTTATCGTTCTTTGCTGAATTAAACTCTGTTCTATCTGATTTGTCTTTTCATTTTTTTCTTTTTTTTAACAGCATCGTCAGACGTTTCCCCTTTTGCCTACACTTATTCCATTTATCTCAAGCACCTAGTAGTACAAGTTCATTGCCCTCCCCTTAGTTGGCCTTGAAATTTGCCAGCCTTTATTCCTGATCACATCATTCCCAAATTGGTCTCTCCTTCCCTTTTCACCCACCCTCAGAGGTTCAGCTCGAGTCCTGCTTTTTTCCATGAAATGTTTCTAGCATTATATCCCACAGTGATCTTGCATTAATATATCACAGCATTTGTCTAAATCACTCATTCTGACAATCATAAATATTCATGTTTTTATGTCTTGTTTTTCTAACTGACTATAAATTCTTTGGTAAGAAAACCTTGCGTTTTCCTTGTTTACTTTCAGGCATCCATTTATTTAATATATATTTATTGAGTGCCTGTTTTGTGCCCAACACTATACTAAAGGCATTAAAAAGGGTTACAGTGCTTTGACTTTGCAAATCCTAAACAAACATTTGCTGTGGAATAAATTTTACCCTTTTTGCTAGCAAGTAGCCTATTTATTTAAGAAAAATAACTTCTAAGCTCTCTTATTGTTAGATCATTTGACCATAGGGTTCTTATAATTTTCAAATAGTCCCAGTGTCAACTGTTGGATGTTTCAATAATCAGGTTGCAGATAGGTTTAGAATATCTTCACTTGTTCATATTTTTCAGAATTTGATGTAATTTTGTAATTGCTGCTAAAAAAATATCACAATTTTAAGACTCTCATTTTACTTTCCTTCAATTTGGTATAAAATACCCCAAATAAATCAAATGGAAAATTATTTAGCTACTTGACATCAATAATAACAGGGGACATACCTCCAAAGAAAAGTTAGAGACTTCCAAGATTTGGTAAGCTATATCGTAAAAATTTAGGAAAGTGAAGGTTTACTATGATTTCATTGCACAGACTTCTGCTGAGGGTGTATATAATTTAGTTTATAAATATGCCCATAAAAAGAACATTACAATATAGTAAATATTCAAGTAAATACATAAATGTTACCATGCCTGTTCCCTTGAATGGCAATAAACAATAAGTATTATAGCACCAGATGTTTACTTAGATTAGCCCTGAAGGGATGGCTAGGCCATTGGGTACTCATCATGTTTACTAATGCATTTTATTTTTTTGAGATGGGGTCTCACTCTGTGGCCCAGGCTGGAGTGCAGTGGCACAATCCCATCTCATGGCTCACCACAGTCTCAACCTCCGGGGCTCAGGTGATCCTTCCATCTCAGCTCCCCCTGAGTAGTTGGGATTATAGGTGCACAACACCAAAGCCAGCTAATTTTTTATTTTTATTTTTTGTAGAGACGAGGCTTCACTTTGTTGCCCAGGCTGGTCTTGAACTCCTGGCCTCAAGCAATCCTCCTGCCTCGGCCTCCCAAAGTGCTGGGATTACAGGCGTGAGCCTCCGCACCCAGTCCTGATACATTTTTTAACACTAAGATGGTACAAAGGTAAGAATGGCTTCTGTCCACATCCCCTCTGTCTATACAGCTTCTATCCATGATAAGCTGTAGCAGTGACTCCCATGAACATTTGGATTTGAAGAGACTGCTGAATTTTGTTAAAAAAAAAAAAAGGAAAAAAATGAGCAGAAAGAAAAACCTTTAAAAGATAATATATTTAAAAAATTGAGCCAGACATTGTGTGTGAAACTTGCAGAGATAACTTAATGCTCTGAATGATTAAGGTTACCTTCCTTTAGAA
>CAUYQG010130693.1:0-11698 GCA_963574415.1 Tarsius wallacei
CCTATAGTTCCAGCTACTTGGAAGGCTGAGGCGGAAGGATCGCCGGAGCCCAGCAGGTCGAGGCTGCGGTGGCCGGGAGCGGCCACTGCACTCCAGTCTGGGTGACAGAGTGAGACTCCAACTCAAAAAAAAAAAAAAAAAAAAAAGAGTATTTATCATTAGAATTGAAAAAAAGAAAACTGGTAGAGGGCTGTTAAAATGTCATGGGAATTGTGTTGTATATTTTATATCTCATTTGACGATGATAAAAACTCTTTCTTTAAGAACTGCTATCTCCATATTACAGATGAGAAAACTGAGTCCAAAAGGAGTTAAATAATTTATCCTAAAATAATAGCTAGAAATTGGAAGAACCAGGAAGAAATACAAGTCTCTGGCACAAAAGCCTGTGTCTTACACATGAAGCTATATTGGAAGTTTTAGCCAGTAGAAGAAGACAAGAAAAATAAAAATTATATAGCTTAGAAAGGATAACACGTAGTTATCGTTAGAAGATATACTGATTGCTTTATCTGATTATTCATTCAGATCTAAGACAATCATGATATTTCAATTCCCTTTGCAGGGACTGGTTTAGGAATGGGCAAGTGATTTACTTCTGTTCAACGAGAAGTAGGTGGCTAAGTAACCTGAGAAAGGTCTCCTCAATTCTTGGAGACACACAATCTTCTAACCCATAACTTATTTTGAAACTTCTGCAGCAGTCCTACTATCAGCCTTATAATGAAACCCACACAGACGAAAACAAAGCTAAGAGAATCACAAAGAAGTAGTTTCAGCAGACTAACATACTGAGTCTCATCCTTCCTATCCTCTGAACCTCTTATTCTATGTGAGATGAAAACTGTGTCAGTTTCAGTCAGAGTTTCTGTTACCCATTTCCCAAAGCATCTCAAGTGGTACAGGAGGTTATATGACTGTCACCACAGAAATCAAGTGAAAAGCTATGATAATGGATTTTTAAAGCTTAGGAAGAATTATTATGAAAGAAATACAAATACTAAAGTAATCAAATGCATAGAAACAAAAAGTAGAATGGTGATTACCAGGGACCAAGGGGAGGGGAAAAGAAAAGGGGAGTTGTTCAATGGGTATAAAGTTTCAGTTTTATAAGATGAAAAAGTTCTAAAATTGTGCTGTACAACAAACAATGTGCATATAATTCACATAACTGTAACTGTATGGTCCACTTAAAAATGGTCAAGATGGCAAGTTTTATGTTATGTGTTTTTTACCACAATAAAAAAGAAATGCCAATATCATTAGTATCTCTTTATCAAATCAATAATCATTTAGAAAATGAAAAATCCTATTCATAATATAATATATATAAACTACTTGGAATAATATTACAAAAAACCCAAACTATTAAGAACAAAAAAGAAATGTATGCTTATAGAAAGAGAAAATTAGAAAGCTTTAATAACAGAAACATAAAGAGACTTAATAAATATAGTCATATCAAGTTTTTTGAATAGTCTCAACATTATAAAAGCATTTATTCTATCCCAATGAATTATAATTTTAAGCAAATCCAATATCAAAGTGCTTCCAAAGCTCACCTAGAAGGACGATCAATACATTTTAGAAGAAAAAATAGTAAGTTATTAAAATAGGAATGGAAAGAGAAGTCAGTGGAACTGAAGAAAAAACTCTGAAGTAGGTCATAATATATTTAATAATCTACAGAAGATGAATGTGATATTAAAAAATCACTAAGAGCTGGGTGAGGTGATACACACCTGTAGTACCAGCTACTCGGGAGGCTGAGGCAGGAGGATTGCTGGAACCTCAGGTTATGGTATGCAATGATCATGCCTATGAACAGCCACTACACTCCAGCCAGGGTAACATAGTGAGACCTCATTTCCAATTTAAAAAAAAAGAAATAAGAAAGAGAAACAAAGGGTAATCAATCAAATTGATTCTACTGGTTAAACATATGAAAAAATAAAATTAGATTTCAATCACATATCACCATGTACAATAAATTTAACATATGAAATGCCAGCATAATAAAAGAAACCTCTAAAAGAATAGAAATAAAATATAAGTGATTATTTTATAAAATTGTAGGTAGAAAAGGTCTTTTTTTTTTTTTTTTTTGAGTTGAAGTCTCAGCCTGTCGCCCAGGTTGGAATGCAGTGGCACATTCACAGCCACTGCAGCCTCGACCTGCTGGGCTCAGGATATCCTTCTGCCTCAGCCTTCCAAGTAACTGGATCTACAGGTAGGTACCACCACGTCTGGCTAATTGTTTTGATTTATTGTAGAGACAAGGTCTTACCAAGTTGCGCAGGGTGATCTCAAACCCCTGGGCTTAGGCAATTCTCTTGGCTTAGCCTCCCAAAGTGCTGGGATTACAGGCGTGAGCCACTGCACCCAGCTTGAAAAGGTCTTTTTAAGAATAAAAGCTACATAAGGATGAGCACAGTGGCTCATGCCTATAATTCCAGCACTTTGGGAGGTCAAGATGGAAGGATTACTTCAGGCTAGGAGTTTGAGGCCAGCCTAGGAGAGAAATCTTGTTGAGGGAGGGAGGGATAGAGGGAGGAAACACACACATACACACACACACACACACACACACACACACACAAATGATTTATTTAAATAACATAAAAAATAAACTTTACAGTGCCCCATTTGTTAGAATATAAGACATCTCATATTTACTTCTCTGAAGATAACTAGATCCCAATTTCTTCTTTTTTTGTCGTATTTATGTATAGCTATAGGTATAAAAAAGAATGCCATTTCTTATTCTTGATGGTTTTCTCTTTTTGTTCATCATACATTTACTTGGTTTTATACTATAAGATTGGACTCATTTTTTATTGCTTTATAACAAATGAAGCAAATAATTTGAATACTGAAACATAATTATTCTCACAAATACTTTATGAAACAAGACAGAACATATGTTATTCTCATTTTACAGGTTTAAGCAATATACATACCCAAGGTCATACTACTAAGTTGTAGATATGACTAAAATCTAGACTTCTAATTCTAAATTCTTTTTTTTTTTTACCATACCACAAGATGTATTTATGTAATATATACATACCTACTCATGTATGTATAGGCGTACATGTTCATGTGTGCAAATGTATCCCTGTGAGTGAGAAAGAGATGGAGGGGGAGGAGAGACTGACAGAAAATATACATTCATGTGTATTTCTTTCCAGGAGTTATAAACAGATACAATTGCCAGGTACAGTGGCTCACACCTGTAATCCCAGCACTTTGGGAGGCTGAGGTGAAAGGACTGCCTGAGACCAGGGGTTCAAGACCAGTCTGGGCAACTTGGCAACATCTCATCTCTACAATAAATCAAAAAATTAGTCGGGCATGGTGGCGTGTGTTTGTAGTTCCAGCTATTTGGAAGACTGAGGCAGAAGGATTGCCTGAACTCAGCAGGTCGAGGCTGCAGTGGTGGCCATGAGCATGCCACTGCACTCCAGCCTGGGTGACAGAGGGAGACTCTTACTCAAAAACAAAACAAAACAACAACAAAAAATAGATACTAATATGGGGAGGAAGTAGTAATATCTTTAAAATACAGCAATCTTCCCAAAAGGAAACTTCCTTTTCTTCTAAAAAAAGAAGAAAGTTACTTTATAATGTGTACATAAGTGAATGTGCAATGGATTAAAATGGTAAATATTACAGGTTTTCTTAATTGCTCACTTATAAAATAAACATATTCTGAATATATTCTCTGTGGAATGGCGAAGAGAATGAAGGAAAACAAAAGGAAGCAGACCAAAAAAAAGGCCATCAAAATGTAATAAATTTATTATATATCTGCAATACAATATGCTTTTATAAAACTCATTGAGTCAACATTTACTTCCAAACATCTTAAAATAGATTTCATGTATGAAAATAGCTAACACTGCCCACGCCCAGCACAGCATGGCTCAGTCCTAAGAACTGACCTCTAAACGGGAGTCAAGGGCTTACTCTGAGCCACGCCCCCTGCCTAATTCTGAAAGCATGCAAGGTAACTGGAGAATGCAAAGCAGCCCTCTGCTGGGAAAGAAACATTTAGTGACCAGACATTCCACTACCAGGAAAGTTGGCCTGCCCGACCCTAGAAATGGTAATCATTACCATGGTAAGGTAGACTGCACAGCTGAAAGATAATTACAGAATTCTGTAGGCTGAGTGACACAACATCAGAAAGAATGAAGGACAAGCTAGAAAGCCTAATAGAAGAAAGGAACAGATGCAGAAATAAAAATGGGGAAAGAAGGAAGGAAAGAAATTTAGAGAAGGCAGAGGGCATTTCCACTAGTGTCTGAGATGGCTGGGATAGCAGAGAGGGATCTGAGCCAGAAACAGTTACTCTGATGCTCAGAAAGCTGAATCCAAATCTGAGAACATTTGGGATGAAAGAAAACAGACATCTAGAACAAAAATAAATTAAAGATGACTAAAAGGAACTAAAATGTTATCCTTAGTATTTCTTCCTCCAATCATTGTCAGTTAGTGAAATAAATAATTATACCAAATCACAATGTTGACAAAAATCATTGTGGCTTCAAATAATACAAAGCAATGGGGGTGGGGGTGAGGAGGGGATTGGTGTTTTGTTTTTATTGTTGTTTTTGAGTTGAAGTCTTATGTTACCCAGACACTAGCATGGTTCACCACAACCTCGAACTCCTGGGCTCAGACAATCCTCCCTTCTCAGTAGCTAGGACTACAGGTGTGTGTCACCAGACCCAGCTAACTTTTTTTTTTTTTTGGTAGAGACAAGGTCCCACTATATTGCCAAGGCTGGTCTTGAACTTCTGTACTCAGGCCATCCTCCCACCTCAGCCTCTCAAAGTGCTGAGATTATAGGCATGAGCTACCACAACCAGCCCACAGTAACTGTTTAATACAACTTTTAACAATTTGTTTCTTTTAACAAAAATTATTATAAAAAGAATGATTATAAAGAAAAATAACTTCAAGGTAAGTCAGTAAACAATTGAGTTCATCAAATTTATTTAAGAAAAAAATGCTATTATCTTTAATTTTTTTTTCTAAAGTGCACCACTATCATTTTACTATCCAAATACTATGGGTATGTATTACTAATATCTTTTTCCAAGTCATAAATGATGAAAGAGAAAAGCCCATGGAGAAACAGGGGAAATAAGACCAGCAGCCAAAACAAGCAGCACAAAGGAAGGGCTGTGGGCTACTGGTTTGGAAAGAAAAACATTTCATGGACACACCCATGACAAAGCCACACCTGGAAGGTGACTCTTGGACTCCATTCCCAAGCGAATCACAAAAACATGACTCTGAAGCCAAAATGTGAACATTCAAACACCCTATAACAGCTTTGAAGAGGTCAGGGACCTCTTCAGCAAGCAAGCAAAACCCATGGATTCACTTCAGCAAAACAAGTTTATGCTTTGTCAGAAAGAACAATATATTTTGCTGGATGTTATAGATCTCCACTCTTACAGGTTGCACCAATTTTATAATACACTGGCCTACTAAATAAATGACACGTTCAACAGAAAATGAATTCATACCAAATGTTTGTTTGTTTTATAGGAAATGTATGTGCAATTATCTGGATAACTAAACTTTGAGCCTACATAGATCATTGACATAATTTTTTCCAAGTTCTAGAAGATAGTTCAAAAATAAGTTATTTAAATGTTTTAAATTTAGCATTATGAAATCTACAATTTTAGGTAGAAATTAAGCAGAAGACAAACATAAAGGAAGACCAAGTCTTAACCTCTGCTTTATAAAGCATTTGCCCTAAATATTTCAAGATTCTCTAAGGAATGTTAGTGTTTATACTATCCATAACACTAAACATCATAAAATAAAGTACTCTGCTGTGTTTCCCAAGAGCATTTGTTGGAATACTAATTTTTCAAAGTGCTTTTAGAAAAAAGGTTCTCATGAGGGAAAAAAAAAAACGTTAGGTAAGAGTGCAACTATATCCTCCTCTTAGAGATTAAGAGTGCACTTTAGTGAACAGGCACACCTTGAAGATATTGTGTTCCAGACCACCGCAATAAAGCAAATGTCACAATAAAGTGAGTCACATAATATTTTGTTTCCCAGTACATATAAAAGTTATGTTTACACTATACTGTGGTCTCTTAAGTGTGCAATAGCATCATGTCTAAAAATAAAGTACACACCTTAATTTAAAAGTATTTATTGCAAAAACATGTTAATAATCATCTGTATTTTCAATGAGTCGTAATCTTTTTGCTAGTGGAGGGTCTTGTCTCATGTTGATGGCCGCTGACTGAGTAGGTTGTTGGTTGCTGAAGGTTGGGGTGGTTGTGGTGACTTCTTAAACTAAGACAACCATAAGTTTGCCACGTCGATTGACTCTTCCTTTTGTGAAAGATTTCTCTGTAGCATGTGATGCTGCTTGATAGCGTTTTACCTACAGTAGAACTTCTTTCAAAAGTGAAGTCAATCCTCTCAAACTCTGGTACCGCCTTATCAACTGAGTTGATATATTGTCATTTCAACAATCCTCATAGCATCTTCATGAGTAGAGTCTACCTCAAGAAACCACTTTCTTTTTTTTTTTTTGAGTTGGAGTCTCACTCTGTCGCCCAGACTGGAGTGCAGTGGCCGCTCCCGGCCACCGCAGCCTCAACCTGCTGGACTTCAGCGATCCTTCTGCCTCAGCCTTCCAAGTAGCTGGAACTACAGGCACACGCTACCACGCCCAGCTGATTTTTTGATTTATTGTACAGATGAGGTCTCGCTTGCCCAGGTGGGTCTCGAACCCGCGGTCTCAGGCAATCCACTCACCTCAGCATCCCAAGGCACAGGATTACAGGCTGAGCCACCGAGCCCGGCTAAGAAACCACTTTCTATGTTCATCCATAAGTAACTCCTCATTCATTCAAGTTTTATCACAAGATTTCAACACCAGTTAACGTCTTCAGGCTCTACTTCTAATTCTGGCTCTCTTGCTATTTCCACTACATTTGCAGTTACTCCCTTCATTGACGTCTTGAATTTCTCAAAGTTACCCATGATATTTGGAATCCAGTTCTTTCAAACTCATGTTCATACTAAAATTTGACTTCCTCTTATGAAGCCCAGATGGTCTCAATGGCATCTAGAATGGTGAATCCTTCCCAAGATCCATCAGAAGAATCACAATTTATGGCAGCTACAGCCTTACAAAATGCATTTCTGAAATAATAAGACTTAAAAGTCCAAATGACTCCTTGATCTATGGGCTGTAGGCTGGATGTTGTGATAGCAGGCATGAAAACAACGCTCACCTCCTTGGATATCTCCATCAGATCTCTTGGGTGACGAGGTGCATTGTCAATGAGCAGTAATATTTGAAAAGAATCTTTTATCCTGAGCAGTATGTCTCAAAAGTGGGCTTAAAATATTCAGTAAACCATGCTGTAAATAGATGTGCTGACATCCAGGCTTTGTTACTCCATTTCTGGCGCTCAGAGCAAATTTAGGGTAATTCTTAAGGGCCCTAGCATTTCCAGAATGGTATATTCTCTACTTCAAGTCACCAGCTGCACTAGCCCCTACCAAGAGAGTCAGTCTGACCTTTGACGCCAGGTGATGACTTCTCCTCCCTAGTCCTAGATGTCATCTTCTTCCAACAGAAGGCTGACACATCCACATGGAAAATCTGTTGCTCAGTGGCGCCACCTCGTCAGTGATCTTAGCCGATCTTCTGGACCACTTGCTGTAGCTTCTCCACTACTTGCTGCTCCGCTGCGCACTTTTATCTTATGGAGATGGTTTCTTTCTTTAAGCCTCATGGATCAACCTCTGCTAGCTTCAAGTTTTTCTTCTGCAGCTTTCTCGCCTCTCTCTTTCACAGAATTGAAGAGAGCTAGGGCTTGCTCTGGACTAGGCTTAAGGGAATGTTGTGGCTGGTTTGATCTTCTATCCAGACCGCTACAACTTTCTTCCAATCTGCAACAAGACTGTTTCACTTTCTTATCATTCGTGTGTTTACTGGAGTAAATTTCCTTCAAGAACTTTTCCTTTGCATTTACAACTTGGCTAATTGGCACAAGAGTCTAGCTTTCAGCCTGTCTTTGTGTTCAATGTACCTTTCTCACGAAGCTTAATCATTTCTAGCGTTTGATTTAAAATGAGAGATGGCTCACTCTTCCTTTCACTTGAACACTTAGTGTCTAGTGTAGGTTATTAATTAACCTAATTTCAGTACAGTTGTGCCATGGAATCAGGACACCTGAGGAGAGGGCAGGAGATGCTGGGAACAGCCAGTTGGTAGAGTGGTCAGAATACACACATTTATCAATTGAGTTGGCTGTCTTATATGAGCATGGCTTGTGGCACCCCAAGACAATTACAATAGGAATAACAAACATCACTGATTACAGATCACTGTAACAGATAGAACAATAATAAAAAAGAGTTTGAAATGTTGGGAAAATTACCAAAACCTGACACGGAAACACTCAGTGAACACATGCTTTTGGAAAAACAATGCCAACAGACATGCTTGATTCAAGGTTGCTGTAAACCTTCCATTGTAAAAAGTATAATAAAGTAAAATGCAATATAACAAGGTATGTCTCTAAGAGGTTTCTAACTTTAACAAGGGATTTTCCACATTTATCTAAATGCAGAAACATTTTATTAAGTTATATCCCTCCCCCCCAAAAAAATAGTGCTCTGTGGAACACACTTCAAGGAACACAGTTGAAATCTAAAATTGTGCACTTGATTATTAGGGGAAAAAAAAGATATTAATGAATACCAAAGCATGCTCTAGCATTCCCTAACACACTCAAATGGTCATGTATATTATTATCAGAGAAGAAACAGGCAAAAGCATAGAATTTACCATATTGCTAAGTCCTTGGGGGATAAGATGATAGCCCTCAAGGATCTCAAACTCAGCCTCCAAGATGAGCTTCTCATCTGTTCCTTTCAGCACTGCTCTTGCATTTACTTTATCAGTAATATTCCCACCATCCACTAGTCTTCCAAGCCTGTAAAATGACTCCTTAAGATCTCCCTCTATGGAAAACTGTCAGGGGAGGGCAGGTGGGACTGGCAGTTGAAGGAAACTGCTAGGGGAGGGAGGGGCATACCTCATCAACAAGGGTACCTGCATGATCACTGTTTGTATACCTAACCCTGAATTGTACCCCACATCTTTATAATGAATAAATTAATTAAAAAATTAAAATAAATAAGAAAAAGATGTCCCTCTAGTCAAGCTTCACATACAACTTATTTTTACATGTTTCTTCTATTTTAACATTTCTTATAGTAACCCCCACTCATTCAAGCCCTGTGTCAATACCTATATTTAGACTTTTTTAAGTTGCATTAAGATATAATTTACATGCATAACATCCACATACAGACCGATGAGTTTTTAATAAGTTTATACAGTTGTACAACCATCACCATAAACACATTTTAGGACAATAAATTGAATGGTTTTTTTTCTGTAATTGAGTTTATCTATAGTCAGTCCCACTCCCATACCTGAACTCGGGCAACCACTGATCTGTCTTCTGTCTTTATAGTAAGTCCCCTACATACAAACCTTCAAGTTGCAAACTTTCAAAGATGCGAACGCACGTTTGCACATCCAATCACATAAGTTGGTTCATGTGTCTAGCATATACTCTCATGTGCATGCATCCTCTACAAATGGTTGTGCTTTTCTGTACTTCACTGTAGAATACTATATAGAGTACAGTAGTACTACCCAGACATCACTGAATCATCTCTCAAGAGGATAGAATTGAATCCAGCAAGGAACCAGAACCTGTGCCATCAACGTGTCAGGCACGAGTGGAACTGTAGCTTGCCTTCCACCTCCTATTGCTACCACTCCTTCAGCTCTACCATCTCCCACCTCTTCTCCCTCCTACAGTAACTCTTCTCGCCTATTCACTCAACGCCAGCTCCTGTATGCCAGCTGTTGTACTGTACCGCACCACTGTATTTTTCAAGGTAATGTCAGATTTTAAATGTTTTCTTTATTTTTGTGGTTTTTTAAAATGTATTATTTGTGTGAAAAGTATTATAAACCTATTACAGTATAGTACTATATAGCCGATTGCGTTAGTTGGGTACCTAGGCCAACTTTGTTGGACTTATGAACAACTGGACTTAAGAATGTGCTGTTGGAACAGAACCTGTTTCTATGTAGGGGACTCACTGTAGAGTTTTGCCTTTCCTAGAAATGTCAAATAAATGAAATTATACATTATATAGTCTTCTTTATCTGATTTCTGCCTCTTTGTATGTTACTTTTGAAATTTATACATACTGGTGCATACAGCAGTTTATTCTGTGTTATTGCTGGATAACTGCATTGGAGTGCAGTGGTGTGATCATAGCTCACTGCAGCCTCCAACTTCCTGGACTCATGCAATTCTCCTGCCTCAGCCACCTGAGTAGCTGCAACTGCAGGCATGAGCTACCATGCCTAAAGCACAGCCACACTTATGCCTTTCCATATTACCTATGGCTACCTTTGCACTACATTGGCAAGGTAGTGATGACAAAGACCACATGAACTACAAGTCTCAAGTATTGATCATCTGGTCCTTTAAGAAAAAGTGTGCCAAACCTGAAGTCAAAAACAGGCTCAAGAAATCACACTGAAGGTGAAACCAAAAGCCAAAGAGCAAGGGGTGCGTACTCTCTGGGATGATGGAAATGGTCAATGTCTGTACAGAGCAGTATGAATCACAGAAGCATCCATTTGTTAAAGCCATACAGGTAAAAATCTATTTGTGTATGTAAATTTTACCTTGAAAATTAACAAATGGAGAAAAGTAGGGTTGGGTAAGGCTCAAACAAGGAAGGTAGATTTTTTTTTTATGGTTGTTGAAGCTAGGTAATGAGTACATGGGGGCTCGTTATATTTCTGTTTACTTGTACAAGTTTTAAATTCTCTGTAATAAAAAATAAGCTAAAAATGCTCCTAAAGACTACTTAATGAATAGAAGAAATATTCTCACATAATATTCACTTTTAAAAGCCAGCATATTCCCAGTATGACTCTAATTATATAAAGTATATACGCTGCTTGTATGTATAAGATACATATACACATACATATGCCTAAAAGGACTATATCAAAATGTTCAACATGATTATTGAAGAAACTTTTTAAAACCCTTTCCAGATTCTTCCACATAGTAAGCCAGTACTCTCTGAAAATAACTCACACACATTTCTTAAAAATCAAACCAGTTCATCTTTAGCTTCTCTGGACCCCTGAAATAATCAAGGTCCAAATAACATCTGAAGGTAAAGAAATTAGGATATGAACATTGCATTTGTCAAGAGAATAATAATAAGACAAGTCTGAAATTCAGCTTTTAAAACAAAAGGGAGGACTTCTCCTGCACTCACATCCCTCTAGACTGGTGCTGTCCAACAGAACTTGATGGAAACAGACCCGCCATGATGGAAAAGCTTTTTGAGCAGCCCAGTTCAGTAGCTGTCAACACATGTGGCTGAGCATGTGAAATGTGGCTAAAGGCTGGACTCAGTGGCTCAACCTGTAATCCCAGCACTTTGGGAGCAAAGTGAGCAGATTGCCTGAGCCCACAGGCTCAAGACCAGCCCAGGCAACTTGGCGAGACCTCGTCTCTACAATAAATCAAAAGTTAGCCAGGTGTGGTAGTGTGTGCCTGTAGTTCCCGCTACTTAGAAGGCTGAGGCA
>CAUYQG010130695.1:0-11591 GCA_963574415.1 Tarsius wallacei
GGGGGGAGACAGGGAGGTGGAACTGACAGTAGTCGATATCTGTTTGGGGAAGGGGGGGCACACCTCATCAACAAGGGTACCTGCACAATGAATATTTGTATACCTAACCCCGAATTGTACCCCACAATTTTAAAATAAAAATTAAAAGAGGGAAAAAAGGGGAAACCAAGAAAAAAAACCCACACTGAGAATATCACTCAACTCCAGTCAGGATGGCCATCATCAATAACTCAAAAAACAACAGATGATGGAAAAGATTGCAGCGAAAAGGCAATCTACACTATTGGTGGGAGTGTAAACTAATACAACCTCTGTGGAAAGCAGTTTGGCAATTTCTAAAGGATCTAAAAATCAACCTTCCATACAACCCTCCAATTCCCCTACTGGGAATGTACCCGGAGGAACTCAAATCACTCTATGGAAAAGATACCTGCACACGAATGTTTATTGCAGCATTGTTCACAATAGCAAAATCATGGAACCAACTGTGCTGCCCATCGAAAGAGGACTGGATAAAAAAAAGTGTGGCAGGCAGGGCTCGGTGGCTCAGCCTGCAATCCCAGCACTTTGGAAGGCCAAGGCGAGTGCCTGAGTCCATGGGCTCCAGATCAGCCCAGGCAACTTAGTAAGTCCTCATCTCTACAATAAATCAAAAAATTAGCCAGGCGTGGTAGCATGCGCCTGTAGCTCCAGCTACTTGGAAGACTGAGGCGGAAGGATCACTAGAGCCCAGCAGTTCAATGCTGGGGTGGCCATGAGCGTACCACTGCACTCTAACCTGGGCGACAGAGTGAGGTGCCGACTCAAAAAAAAAAAAAGTGGTACATATGCACAATGGAATATTATGCAACCATAAAGAAGGACAAAATTATGAACTTCACAGTAACCTGGATGCATGTAGAATCTACAATACTGAGTGACTTATCACAGTAACAAAGAACTATCACATGGTTTCACTCATAAGCGAAACTTGAACAAATATTGTAATACTATAAGAAAAGGATTGGCAGCAGTGGGAGACTGCCAGGGGAGGGCAGGAGTGGGACTGGCAGTAGTGGGAATCTGGAGTGGGGGGGCACACCTCATCAGCAAGGGTACATGCATAATAAACATTTATATACCTAACCCTGAATTGTACCCTACATCTTTAAAATAAAAAAATAAATAAAAAGAAATACTGTGTGACCAATAGCAAAAACATGGAACCAACTGTGCTGCCCATCAAAAGTGGACTTAATCATAAAAATATGGCACATATACATGATAGAATATTATGCAGCCATAAAGGAGGACAAAATTATGGACTCTGCGGCAATTTGGATGGATTTAGAGTCTATCACACTCAGTGATCCATCACAGAAACAAAGAACTGAGTACCACATGTTCTCACTCATAAGCGGGCCCTGAATATTTATCATAATACCATAAGAATGGGATTGGCAGTAGCAAGAAACTGTCAGGGGAGAGAGGGCACATAACATCAAATAAGAGTACCTGATCTCAAACTAGGTGAAGTGGGGACCAAAGGGAGCCCCAAACTTTACCTGTACGATGACCACTTAGGTACTTAATCCTGAGTTGTACCCCACATCTTTAAATTAAAAAACAAGAACAATAAATAAATATCGGTGAAGAAAGGAAAAAATACTGTGTGACATGCATTGCATATACATAAGTATCACCTTGCCTTCGTTCTAGAGAGTAAAATTATATGACAAACTCTAACACCATAGTATTACAACAGCAGAGCTACCTACCCTTTTCTTTCAAAATCTCAAAATGCATTCATAATCCTACCACACAATATGTGGAGACTCTCTAGCACAGTATTTAAGAGTCAGTCTCCTGACTAAAATCACTTCAGTACCTACCAGCTCAATGATCCCAGGCAATTACATGACTTCCGTGCCTCATTTTCCTCCTCATAAAATAACAACAATAATAATAACAATAACTAACTTATTGGAATGACGTAAAGGATCAACTTATGTACAGGCTGAGTATCTTTTATCTGAAATGTTTGGGAACAGAAATGCTTCGATTTTGAATTTTTTGGATTTTAGAATATTTGCATATACATAATGAAATATCTTAGGAATGAGACGCAAGTCTAAGCACAAAAATCAGTTTGTTTCATATACATCTTATATACATAGATTGGAGGTAATTTCATATAATTTTTAATAATTGTGTGCATGACAGCAAAAGAAATAACCCACAGAATAAATAGGCAACCTACAGAATGGGATATGATATTCTCAAACCATACATTTGACAAAGGACTAATATCCAGAATCTACATACAAAGAACTCAAATCAGCAAGAAAACAAAACAAAACTCTATTAAAAAGTAAGCAAACAACAGGAACAAACATCTTTCAAAAGAAGATATACAAATGGCCAGCAAACATATGAAAAAATGCTCAACATCACTAATCATCAGCGAAATGCAAATTAAAACCCCAGTGAGCTCTCAACTTACACCTGTCAGAATAACCACTGTTTAAAAAATCAAAAAAGATAAATGTCAGTGCGGATACAATGAAAAGGAATCGCCTATACACTGTTAGTGGGAGTGTAAATTAGTACAATCTCTATGGAAATCAATATGGAGATTTTTCAAAGAACTAAAAGTAGATCTACCATTTGATCCAGCAATCCCACTGTGTGGTATCTACCCAAAGTAAAAGAGGTCCTTATTCAAAAAAAAGACACCTACTTTATCACAGCACAATTCGCAGTTGCAAAGATGTGGAATAAACCTAAATGCCCATCAACTGATCAGTGGATAATAAAAATGTGGTGATACACACACACACACACACACAAACACACCATGGAATACTATTCAGTCATAAAAAGGAATACAGGAACGTAAAACCAAATACTGTATGTTCACACTTGTAAGTGGAAGCTAAGCTAAGGGTCTGCAAAAGCATAGAGAATGAACGATAAAACGGACATTGAAGACTCAGAAGCAGGAAAGGTGGGAAGGGATGAAGAGATGAAAAATTCCTATCAAGTACAATGTGTGCTAGTGGGAGGTGACAGGTACATTTACAATGCTTTTATAACCAAAAACCATTTGTATCCCTAAAACTATTGAAATAAAAAAATCAATTAAATAAATAAATAAAAATAATTGTGTGCATGAGACAAAGTGTGTGTACATTAAACCTTCGAAGACAAAGGCGAATTAATCTCAGCCACACCTTTGTAGCTGTGCTGGTAGGATCTTTTTTCCCTTAGGGATGCTCACAATAACTGTGTGTTACGAACCTTTGTTTTTATTGAGTCTCATCACATGAAGTCAGGTGTGGTGTGAAAATTTCACTTGTGGCATCATGTTAGCACTCAAAAAGTTGTGGATTTTGGAGCACTTCAGATTTTAAATGTTCATATTAGGATTGTTCAATCTGCAATACATTTAAGCACTTTAGCATAATGCCTGGCCCAGAGATAATACTCATTATATGTTAGCTATTATTATTACAAAAGGCACCTAATATTTGTTAAATGACAAGTAAAACCCCCAAATTCAGTGTTTTACACTGGCTTCGCTTGTTTCAATTGTAAGCTTACTGAAAGCAATAAGCATATTTTATACTTCTTCATATCTAGCTTTGTATTGAACACATTAATTCAATAAATAATTAATTTTTCATTAGCTGATTGATTGATATTATTTAATCTACTAAAAATACAGGTTGCAATATTCGGGTAGCTCAAGATAACCAGAATAAATACCACAGGACATAAGAAAAACAGGTTTATCAATTCTGCCTCCTCATCACTTTAACTATGTATGATATTAAGTTATACTAAAGACTTTTCTAAAATTGCACAATAGAGATATGTGTATTTTTTAGCAGAAAAGGAATAATGATAAATTAATGGCATAGGAAGAACAGGCAAAAAGAAAGGAAAAATAGAGACAGATGGCACACTTTAAAATTGAGAAGCCAACCAATCAAGGTTGTTAGAAGTCATAAGGGAAAACAAAGCATGAACAAAGACTTGGGTTGACAGCTAAGTGTGGGACTTTGTTGGAACGTCTACTTCCCAAAAGACCACTCAAAGGTAAGCACAGACAAGCGACAGCAATAATAACTGACTCCAAAAGAAGTATGCAGTTAACCACCAGTCACAAGAAGCTGGAACAGAAGAGGAACTGCAGAAGAATTAAGATAAAAACACAGTAATAAAAGAATACAATAATCCTAAACCTTCTTTGAAAAGTTGATGGGCAGAGCCGGTATAGATTAATAAATGTCGTATCACCAGGTTATGATATATTAATATGATTTCATTTACTATAACTCCCTACCCATCACTTTGAAGACATTTCATTTTTTTGTTCTGATGCTATGAAAAGATCACACTAATTAATATGAACTATGCCAAGAACTTGCCATGCCCATATATGTGACACAATCACTTCAATTCTTCACAAATGTAATGCTATAGTGCATAGATATATTTCAGAAGAATAGTGAGAGGGGAAAATGACATTGTGCAGAATGCTATTCGCGGTAGTGTGTTAGTATGTGAATGTTTGTATATCTATGAGAACCAGTGAACAAAAAGAAATATGATTTCATCATAAAACTGTGGTTACAACAAACTATTTGAAATTTTTGCTCCAAATATATTCTTATCATTCAAAGGCAAAATGATAGCCACAAAGGATATTTCACATTGTGCAGTTCTATATTTCTATAAAGTATAAGGAAGTAGATTCTAGACATATGCCTCAAGCAGAGATGCGTGCGGTAGTCAATCCAAGCAAATGAGTCCTTCTTCAATTTCTGTCCACTGTTTGAGGTCCCCTCCTTTAACTCGCTCTTCTTTTCACATTTTCTTCTTTTCCCTGGGGTCTAATTTCCTTCTTTGAGTTACTTTTTGACTACCAAATAAACTTAGACTCTATTAGATAGTTCTTGCCATCTTTAACATCTTCCATTACTGCTCTGGAAACAGTGAATCTTGCAAACAAATGATCTGACACCACAACTGAGAATTTAACTGATGGGTTTCTATAATTTTCTGAAATAGAATCATACCCAGGTATATACAATGTTTATTGCAAGATTTTATGGTTTTTTATGATTTACATGTGCTTAACTCTGCAATCTTCAATAAACACATATGTGTATACATTATATACTCTGTTCATTATTAACTCATAACCTTGCTGAAAGAGAGAATGTCACTTATCTTGATTAACATAGCCACCAAGTCCTGTGCATCTTTAACTTGATCCATCTTTAACTCAATAAAATTACTACAGCTTCTATACAGATATCATCTCACAACATTATACTCTATCATAATAACTTCATTCATAAAGTCAATTTTTTATTTCCTTGAGCTCCCAATGTGCCAATGCATGATTCAGAATGACCTGGACAGCATATATACACATCTAGGAACTACTTCTTATGAAATGTTGAAAATCCTGTAAAAGTCTACCCTCCAAATAAGAATCTCTATAAAAATCTATTCCAAATATTTTCATTGTCAGAAACTACAATGTGGGAGGGGATTTGTTAGCACCTTTACTAATAACATACAGTCCCTCTGAATTATGCTATCACTAAGTCATAGGTCTACAGGTTTCTTTCTAACTCCTCTGCATTCTTAGTAGTTCAAATAAAATGGTGACAATGCACTCCTAACTCTAAAAATTAACTTTTGCAGCAATACAAGTGGTATTTCAAACTCACATATAGAATGTATTTTTAAAGCAGAAAAAATGACAATTTATCATTCATATCATTATCCTCTTCTTCTATCTAGCACTTTAAGAGGCGTATTTCACAGTGTCTTCTTACATTTGTGCCATCATATGATTCAAATATTTTAAATAATTAAAACTTCAAAAAACAAGTCGTGAGGGCAACCCTTTTGGGTCCCCTTCCACTGTGGGAGCTTTTCTGTCCTCTCAATAAATCCTGCTTTCAGACCAGGCTCGGTGGCTCAGCCTGTAATCCGCGCTTTGGGAGGCCGAGGTGAGTGGATTGCCTGAGCCTGCAGGTTCGAGATCCACCTGGGCAACTTGGCGAGACCTCATCTCTAAATAAAAATCTAAATAGCCAGGCGTGGTAGCGTGCGCCTGTAGTTCCAGCTACTTGGAAGGCTGAGGCAGAAGGATCGCCAGAGCCCAGCAGGTCGAGGTTGCAGTGGCCGGGAGCAGCCACTGCATTCCAGTTTGGGTGACAGAGTGAGACTCCAACTCAAAAAACAAACAAAAAAAAAAAACCCTGCTTTCAAAAAAAAAAAAGTTGTGAGTTTTTTTTTTTAACGAAAAACAAACTAATATGGCAAAAGAATTATTTCCCTATCTTAAATTTATCCATTGGTGCAGTGGCTCACACCTATAATCCCAGCACTCTGGGAGGCCCTGGCAGGGGAATTGCCTGAGCCCAGCCTGAGCAACTTGACAGGGCCTCATCTCTACAATAAATCAAAAAATTAGCCGGGCATGGTAGTGCGAGCCTGTAGTTCCGGCTACTTGGAAGGTTGAGGCAGTGCCACTGTACTCCAGTCTGGGTGAGGGAGTGAGACGCCAATTCAAAAAAAAAAGAAGAAGAAGAAGAAGAAAAGGAAACGAAAGGAAAGGAAAGAACCATGGTAAAAATCAAACGATAAAAGTAAAAATTAATGCAATACTATGCCTATTTGCAACTTTTAAGATTGGAACTTCAAAATAAAGGATTACCTCACCAAAAAAAAAAAAATGACTGCTGCCATTAGGTCTTATATAAGAAAATAGGTAGAAATTTTACCAACTAATATAAAAAATGAAACCTCAAAAGTTCACTATTATTAACTAATACTTTTCAAAGTCTCTTTAAGCTTTACTAGCCCACACCAATTAATTTTCCAACCCTACTCATACAGAAGTTATACATATTATAAAACAGGGTAATGACATTTTCTCCTCATCAAACATAACCTCTCCTACTGAGATTAGACATTTTGCATCACTGAATCAGAGGTCATTACAACTGAAAGAAACATGAAGTCTAGAGAGCTTAAATAATTTGTTCAAGTTTAAGTAACTAGTTACACATTAGTAGCAGAGTTGGAACTAGAATTCAGTTATTCAAATTCCAAAACACCAAAGAAGATTTGGGACTAAGATTAGATCTCTAAACTTCAAAATACTGAGTATAGTACAGAAAAGAGAGAAGAAATTGTCCAGGTCCTAAAGAACTCACCAAAAATCCATAGTTGCATATTTCTGTGGTGAATATTATTTGATCATAGTAATGGAGACAATTGAAGAGCTAACTGCAAATAAGATTTTTTTTAAATTTGGCTAATCCCAAATAACTTAAAGAGCTAATGCAAACAGAATCCTTAAAAACAATGTGGTTAATCCCAAATAATTTATGTACATCTCTGGATTACCTAATTTTTTTTCCTCCTGGATTTATACTTCCGAATTAGATTGGTATAAAGTCAATATTAAAATGAGCTGACGTTCCAAAAAACTAGCAAAGGGTGGGAGTAGAAATGAGAGTAGAAATAGAGTCACCCAGGCTAGAAGCATCCTGGCTATCAACAGAAAGTCATCCCAGAAATAGAAAACTGGGCCAGGCATGGTGGCTCACACCTGCAATCCCAGCATTTTGGGAAGCGAGGTGGAAGGATTGCTTGAGCCCAGAAGTTCAAGACCAGCCTAGGCAACATAGCGAAACCTTGTCTCTGCAAAAAAAATTTTTTAAATGCTGGCATGGTGACACTCACCTGTAGTCCCAGCTACTCAGGAGGCTGAGTCAGTAGGATCTCCTGAGCCCAGGAGATCATGGCTGTGGTGAGCCATAATCATGTCCCTGCACTCCAGCCTGAGTGACAGAGTGAGACCCCAATTCAAAAAAAAAAAAAGAATTAGAAAATTATTGTACTTAATTCTCAAGACATAATCCATGTATGTTTAATAGAGTTAGCTATAATTATAAGTGAAATCCTTCACCCACATCATCTACACTCTAGCCTTTAAATGGCTAATGCCCAATTCAAAAGATGGACACTGAATACAGGAAGAGAAAGCATATGGAATTCGGGTTTTAAAATCACAGTACTCTTGCTAACAGTAAAAGTTTTACATGAGATCTCTGAAGAAAATGAGGGGAAAAAAATTCCTCATGGTCGTCATGAAAACCCATGACTGTATTCTGCAGACCCAGTACAGATCAACTCAAATCTTTCCCAGGCAACTGTTGAAAATGGAGAAAACCTACTGCACTACTGACAGAACATGTCAGACTTCACAACGGACAAATGTATCTTTTTAATTAAATTTTATTTTATTATAGAGATGTAGGGTACAAGTAAGGATTAATCACACAAGTAGTTGCATGCAAATGATGTTTGGGTCTCCAACTGGCCCTCACTTCCCCTGGAATAGGATCAGGTACCCTCTGTGTTGTTACATCCCCCGCCCCCCTCTGGCAGTGCCCATGACTGTCAATCTCTCCCTTGAGCTAAAGACTCACTAAACTTGAAGAGAAGTTAAGAAAAAAGTTAGGAGGTGATAGGGAAGGAGGGGGAGGAGGAGGGTAGAAGGGAAGGGGAAAGGAAGGAAGGGAAGGTAGAAGAAGAAGAGGGGAGGAAAAGAAAAGAAAAAAAGAAGAGAGTATTAAGGGCTGCTATCTCTCGGAAATTAAAATCTCATAAAGGAACTTTTGATACCAAAAAAAGTCAAGTTATTGAAGACGTTGATATTTGTTTCTGGACAAAGAGGATTTCACTTTTTAAAGTATAGTAGTAATAACTACACCATCAGGATTGAACCTTAGTCTCTTTTTATAGTATGCATACTGCATCAAGAGAGGGATAAAGAGGAAGAATGAAAAGTGAGTAAATAGATCAATAAAAACTGAAGGAACCAGGGTAAAGCCCTTTGTTTATTAGCTTCCTACTCAACTACTCAAAACTGTAATGTCAGTTTACATTCTTATTTAAACTCAGTTCCCAAGCATGAAAGGACAAAAATAAATAAATATAAATGTTCTCCTCCACCAAATATTACAACCTAAAGCCAGTTGATCATAGAAGGAATAAGGTTGTTCATGCTAGGTACCAGTGAAAATATTTTGTCCCAAAAAGAGCTAAATTCAAATAGAAAAAATATAGGCAACCGGCATTTGTTTTTATCTCAAGAGAGAAACAAGTGATTTTACAATACAAAGAAAGGGGGAAAAAAACAATTTTGAGATAGGAAAAAAGCAGTCACTTATAGACATTGTCCTAATGTCTATGGTTTTCTTTTTACTGTTATTATTATCTGGTTTCCTGTACACATGACTCTGCCATTAGTTTTAATATCTATAGCAGAGGAGTCACAATTTTACTCTAAATTCAGCAAGTTTGGTGTGCCTTCTATCTCCTCCATACCCAGAAAATATAATAAAACATTTAAAAAGTAAAAAATGTTTTTATCCTGAAATATTAATTTCAAATTCATTAGAAATTTGTACTGTACGTTGCAATAAGGAGACTAATAGCTGATCAACATCCTATAGTTTCAAACTGTTGGGAGGAGTGTAAACTGGTACATACTTTCAGGAAGGCAACTTGACAACATGTATCAAAACAATTGAAAGCACTCTGAACTAGATATCTAGGAATTTATTTCACAGAAGCAATCATGATGCTATTCAAAGATTTATATATTAAATGTGCTCATTAAATTACTATACATGATAAAGAAAAATAAAAATATTTTAAATGTTCAACAGTATTAATATAGCTAACATTTAGTCAACAAATATGTGTTGAGTGCCTATTGTATGCTAGGCATTGTGGATTCGTTAAATTTAAAATGTATCCTTAAAATAAAATGCAGTGCATCAGTTTTTAAAAATATGATATCAAATTGTTTTATAAATTTAGTACAATTTTATTAAAATAAAAAATCAAGTTTTGGGGTGGGGCTGGTGGAAAAGACTTGATAAAATGATTCTAAAGTTCATCCAGAAAAGCAAATAGTTGAGAATAACCAGGATAGTTTTCAAACAAAAGAAGTTAATAAATAGACCCAAATATCTCTGAGAACTTACTTTCTGAGGTTTAAAAAATATGTGTATCTGAATAAAAAAACTTCAAGGATATACTCAGTATAAGCATTTTGAGTTATCTCTAAATGTCAGTACATATTTTTGTTTCTTTTTGATATTTACTGACTTTCTTCAATAACCATGGTTTGTTTTTTAATCAGAAAAAGGTAATGAGAAAGGCTACATTTTGTCCTTTTCTCCAACCATTCTACCAACTAATTGTTTAATAAGCTCATAATTATGGCTAAAAACAAACACAACTTCTTATTGCCAAAACAGACACAAACTTATATGATGGTTTTTCTAAGAAAAGCAAATCTCATAAATGTATTGGTATATTCTATCCACCCAATCATAAATTTTCTTTAGTGATGAAACCCCATACATGTACTATATCAAATTGCAAATGAGACCTAAAAGGCAGTCTGGAAAATCAGCTTGATATGTACCCATCTACTGGTGGCTATGTAGATATAGTAAAATAAGACAATTGCAGAATGGTTAAACAGATGATAAAAAATAATTTGTTGGCAATGATCATCAATATAGCAAGACATACACACACACAAAAGAACAGGGGTCAATTATTTGACATTGAGGCATTGCCAAAAGTCCTTTCCCTGATTCCTAAACATATGATCTTGAGCAAACAAATAATCTCTCCAAGTTTTATATTTCTTAGCTTTAAACTTCCAGTAAAAAAAGATTTCTTAGCTTTAAAATTACAGTAAAAATTTATACAAATGTAAAGAATTTTCATACAACTAATATAAACCCTGGGGTACCCCCCAAAATTAGTATTTACTTAATTAGACAGAGATAAAGATGGTAATTACATAAGACAAAAAGTGAATTTCTAAAAAAAAAAGAAAAGACTGAGAAAAGAGAAAAGAGCTGACATCCTTGATAGTGAAAATGTTCTTTTATAGGGAATCAAGGCTCTGGAAAACTTAGGAGCTTTTTCCTATTCCAGAAAAAGAACAGCGGACCAAATTTCTGAATTTTGGCTGCTAGCCTCAAGCCTAACTAATCACCCAGTTGCACTTCTCCACATGGAGAAGCTGATACAGCATCAACAAATTCTTTATCAAAATCAACACTTTGTAACACTGAGAAAATTAGAAGTGTTTTAATCTATAAATGGCCCAGCCTGTTCTGTTAAAACTTTATCCCCATTGGACATTATGCTTAAATGCTTAAAAGTACATGCAAAAAAAGTTTTTCCTTACCTATCTCTGTTGTAATTTTTTTTTTTTTTTTTTTGAGTTGGAGTCTCACTCTGTTGCCCAGACTGGAGTGCAGTAGCCGCTCCCAGCCACTGCCTCGACCTGCTGGGCTCCAGTGATCCTTCCGCTCAGCCTTCCAAGTAGCTGGAACTACAGGTGCACGCTACCACACCCAGCTAATTTTTTAATTTATTGTAGAGATGAGGTCTCGCCAAGTTGCCCAGGTGGGTCTCGAACCCGCGGGCTCAGGCAATCTACTCACCTCAGCCTCCCAAGGTGCGGGATTACAGGCTGAGCC
>CAUYQG010130696.1:0-42538 GCA_963574415.1 Tarsius wallacei
GTATAATCTCACTGCATGGATATATTGTGTAGTGATGAATTCTAGGATTTTAGTGTAGTCATCACCAAAATAATGTACACTGTACCCATTAAGCAATTTCACTTTTTCTTTAAATCAACCCACCTTTTTGTCCAAGCAAAATATTCTAAAAGGAAACTTTATCTCAAAGGTTTGCGATGCCAGTTATTTATTTCTTAATACATGTCAACAACAGTATATATCTACATTAAAAGACTGTTGAAACCTCAGGGTGCAGCGCAGGGAGGTGGAAGCAGGGTCAGGGGGCAGGAGAGAGGCCTCGGCCTCACCCCCAGGCTCTACATCCTCCCGCACCCCGGGGTGCCCGGCTCTCCAGAGCTCACCTGCTCCCCCACCTCAGAGATTTGGGGCAGTACTTTCTGATTAGCAGTATTGGGGTGCCTTAACCCAGAGTACTTGGGCCATGCACCCCAGGGCCTCCGCAGGCGCCTTTGTGAGCAGGGCGGAGGCCCACATGCTGTGGGCCCTGCAGCTCCGATGCACGCGCCCCCCTAAGAGAAAGCTCATCCACCGGAAGTTCCTGCACAATCAGATATGCAGGCAGTTCACCGAGATCGAGGCCCTGTCCTGTCCATCCTGTCCCAGGAGGCACCTCCCCAGAGACTGCGGCTCCAAAAACCACCCCTACTGCCACCATCCCCCTTCCTGGGGTTGGCCTGCACCGTGGCCCCCATGGAGGCACCGCACACCAGCCCCGGCCTGAGCCTCGCAGCCATGGACACCTCCGCCTTCGACCTCTTTGAGGATATTACGCTCACCCCAGGGTGTCCCTCAGTGCTGTCTGACCCCTCCTGGTGTCCTCTGACCCCCGATGTGCTCCTGCTGCCAAGGAGTGTGTCCTCTCCTGCTCGGGGCCAGCCAGAGCCCAGGCAGACCCCTCACTTCTGTAGCTCACCACCACCTCCCCAGCATGCCTTGGGGAGAGGGGCCGAGCTCATGGCTGCCAACCTGGTCTGGGTGGACAGGTGCCTGGGAGGCTCAGGGGATCCCTGAGGCCTGGGGAAACCCTCCCCATGATGCCAAAGACCACCTGGCCCAGGACTAACCAGGGGCCCCTGCATGGCAGCTCTCCTGCCTTTCCCTGGAGCACCCTGACCCATCCATGCCCTTCCTGGAAGCCCCAGGGAAAACAAACCAAGTTCAGAACCCACCTGAGACCACCACCACCTCAGGGGTCTCCTCCCAGCTCCAGGGGGCCCCCTCGCTCTTGCCCTCTGACCTTCTCCCGTCCTGCCTCCCACCCCACCCGATCTGGTCTCCTCTCATTCACTCCTTAAGATTGATGGAGCTCCTATTCTGGGTCAGGCCCAGGCCTAGGGCTGGAGGGTTTAGCAGCAAACAAGGCAGACAGGATCCCTGCCCTCCCAATTCACTTCCATGTGTGCATGTGTGTGTTTGGGGGATGCTGAAAAATAAACAAGCACTTCCACACACACACACACACAAAAAAACCTGTTGATATGCAAACCATCTGAGTGCTTCCCCTACTATGAATATAGTGTACCCACACTCAAGAAAGTTCTGCTCTGACTCCAGACTTGGAACACCCAGTCTGCTCACAATGAAGGGCATGATCCCTGCAGTCGCTCTGGGGGATGGGAAGTGGGGTGCCTGGCTCCCCATGTTGGCAAACAGGGATACAAGCCATCTCTCAGAGCACACAGGCCTGAGGGCCTCTCAGCTTGGCAGCTCTGGGAAGGCACCTCCAATCCACTGACAACCTGCAGATAGCAACATGCCTCCCCACCTCCAGCAAGGTGGGAGGCTCAGAACTGTTCGCCATTCACTGAGGACCATGCCTCTACTTCAGGACAGTAGCACCAGGAAAGGAAGGAGCCAAAACTTTGGTGTCAGATGACTGAAGTGAAAATGTTGGCTCCACCCATCACTAGCTGTTTGACTCTGAATAAGTCACTTAAACCCTCTAAGCATCATTTTTTTTTTTCCAATGTAAAGTGAGAAACATGAAGTATTACCATCTTTATAAATGTATGTGCACATTAGAAATAATTGGTAAAGCTGGGCTCGGTGGCTCAGCCTACAATCCCACACCTTGGGAGGCTAAGGTGAGTGGATTGCCTGAGCCCCTGGGTTCGAGACCCACCTGGGCAACTTGGTGAGACCTCACTCTACAATAAATAAAAAAATTAGCCAGGTGTGGTAGCACGCACCTGTAGTGCCAGCTACTTGGAAGGCTGAGGCGGAAGGATCACCAGAGCCCAGCAGGTCGAGGCTGCGGTGGCCAGGAGCGGCTACTGCACTCCAGTCTGGGCGACAGAGTGAGACTCCAACTCAAAAAAAAAAAGAAAGAAAGAACTGGTGAGAATCATCTGTCACCCATAAATAATCTTTATTTTCATGATCAAAGACAAAGTCAACCCAGCAATCCTTGATATTCAAATACTTCCCTGCATCCCCTACAGGTAATGCTCAGACCCTTGCCCTGGCACTCAAGGCCCCTCATCTCTGGCCTCAGCTTGTGTTCCCAACTCCTCCTCCACAATCCTGGGCACCTTTGCTCCTCTCCCTTGGGGTAACATTGACTCTTGACCTAAATAGATCAACTTGCCCACATGCAGACATTCCAACTGTTATACTAGTGCCTCTAAATAAACTTTCTTGTACTAAAGTTAGACTTTGGAACATTAGCAAATGTATGGACATTTTAAGCTAAATAGTCAGTGCTTTAGTATCAACATATTTGTATCAGTATAGCAGCGTTGGTGTGATAAAGACTACTGGCCTTTATTATCTTTTTTTTAAATGGAAAGGGAGAAATTAAGTTGCTAACTAGAAGTAAAGTGGGAAAAAATTAAAATCATTAGGCATGCTGCTGCCCACAGACTGCTGCTTTCACTCAGATATTCACTGGACCAATCTGGTCACAGGGTGTTCATCTGTGTAAGGAATAAACCAGTAGAAAAGCATATTAGCCCATTTTTCCATTGCTATAAAGAAATACCTGAGACCGGGCAATTTATAAAAAAAGTTATTTTGGTTCACATTTCTGCATGGTGCCAGTATCTACTGGGCTTTTAGTGAAGCTCAGAAAACTTACAATCATGGCAGAAGGCAGAGAAGGAGCAAGCGTGTCACATGGCAAGAGCAGAATAGAAAGGAAAAGGAGGTGGTTCCAGACTCTTCTTAAAAATCAGTTACCTTGTGAGCTAACTTACTACCAGGAGAACAGCGCCAAGTCATTCAAAAATCTGCCTCCACAACACAAGCACTTCCCACTAGGCTTCACCTCCAACACTAGGAATTGCATTTTAACATGAGACTTGGAGGGGACAACAATCCAAACCATATCAACAAGTATTGGCCAAATGTTGGAAGGAAACAGGGAGGCTAAGTGCATGGATTGAGGAAATGGAGACAAATGGATAAAGAATTAGCTATAAAAAACATTCCAGAAGCAGAACCATTCGCCCTGATATGGGACTTTTCCCAAAATATGTGTCTAAGAGGAAAAAGGAAAGATTCAACAGAGTATATGACATGTAACCATGTGTTTGAAAGGGATAGATAGAGAGAGATGAATACATGGAACCCGATAGCAGAGGGCACCTTTAGAGAGAGAGGCCAAAGAAGGGAAAGTCAGTAATATGGAGAAAGCATACAACATAGCCTACCATGCTTCCTTGTGTTTTTCTTCCCATGTGAGTAGGTTGCAGTATGAGAATCCAGATGCAGACTGGACATGGTGGCTCATGCCTATAATCCCAACACTTTGGGAGACCAAGGTCGGAGGATTGCTTAAACCCAGGAGATCAAGACCAGCCTGGGCAACA
This sequence comes from Tarsius wallacei, assembly GCA_963574415.1. Lineage (NCBI taxonomy): Eukaryota > Metazoa > Chordata > Mammalia > Primates > Tarsiidae > Tarsius > Tarsius wallacei. The sequence continues at coordinate 3,831 of CAUYQG010130696.1, forward strand.
TAGCAAGACTTCATCTCTACAAAAACTTTAAAAATTATCTGGGCATGATGGCAGGTACCTGTACTGCTAGCTACTTGGGAGGCTGAGGTGGAAGGATCACCTGAACCCAGGAGAGGTCAAGCCTGCAGTGAGCCGTGATCATGTCGCTGCACTCCAGCCTGGGTACAGAATGAGACCCCAATTCAAAAAAAAAAAGTATCAGTTGCCAAGAAGGTTCATATAGTCATATGTCAAGCTGTGGCTCGCCACAGATTCCTCTGCCAAGACAAGCAGACTGGTGTTCCATCTCCTCTTGACAAATTCCAAAAAGTTGATAGCACATCATTAAAATCAATTTAATATTCTCTTAATCCTTTGCAGAATTCCCATCAACAAGTTTTTTTCCACTTTAAAAATAATATCCTCCAATAAGCACAAGAAAAGAGGCTGAACATCGCGAATCCTTAGGGAAATACAAAAGCACCTCAATGAGATGTCATCTCACACCCATTACAATGGCCACTGTCAGAAAAAGAAAAGGAAAAAAAAAACTAGAAAATAATAAGTGTTGGTGATGATGCAAAGAAATTGGAACCCTTATACAATGGTGGTAAGGATGTAAAATGGTGCAGTTGCTATGAAAAATAATCTGATAGTTCCTGAAAAAATTAAAAATAAATTCTGCTTCACATATGTACTCCATGTATCTGGGCCACGCTGTTTTGATGTATGTCCTTGCCTCCCTCTTTTACAGAACAGGACATGTAACAAGAAAGGTCACAGAGTCAGAGGACAATATCCGTGAGGTTCTCTAAGCCATTCCAACCATACAAGGTTGTCCATTTGTAGGGCTCATATATCTCTCCTGCCATCTTTGACATCAAGTGCTGAATGAAATTCAGCATATTTCCTTCAATGACAGAAAGTCTGAGCTCCATTGACAATCAAAATGTAGTCTTCTAAATAAGAATAGGTCTAAATATTGCCATGGAGTGATCTCCAGGATCTTTTGTAAAGTTAAAAACAAAGTAGAGAGAACTAATTGTATACAATATTTTAGCACTATCTACACAAAGGGAGATTAAAAATATGTCTATGTTGGCTTAGTTATCTTAAATAGAAATGTGTTGTAGGCTAGATCGTGTCCCTCAAAAATTTACATGTTGAAATCCTAACCTAACATCAGAACAAGACTGTATTGGAGTTAAAGTGTTAAAAGACGTGATTAAGTCAAAATTAAAAATAAATTAAAAATAGAACTACCATGTTATCCAGCAATTTCACTTCTGAGTACACACCGAAGAGAACTGAAAGCAGGGTCTCAAAGAGATCTTTGTATACCCATGTTCATAGCCACATGATTCACAATAGCTGAAAGGTGGAAGTAATTCTTATGTCCATCGATGGATAACTGGGTCAATAAAATGTGGTCTATCTATACGACAGAATATTACTCAGCCTAAAGAAAGAAAAGAAAATTTTGACACATGCTGCAGCACGGATGAAACTTGAGAACATTATGCTAAGTGAAATAAGCCAATCAGAAAAAGGAAAATACTAAATAATTCCATTTAGATGAGGTACTAAGGGTAGTCAAACTCATAGAAACAGAAAGTAGAATGAAGGTTGCCAGGTGCTAAGGGGAAGAGGGAATGAAGTGTTAGTTAATGAGTCTAGAGTTTCAGTTTTGCAAGATGAAAAGTTTTGGAGATGGATGATGGTGATGGTTGCACAACAGTGTGAATATACTTAGAACTACTAAACTACACTTTTAGTAATGGTTAAGAAAAACACAAGGAAGCATGGAAGATTATGTATGGTATTTTATGCCATGTATATTTTGCCACAATACCACATTTTATTAAAATCTGCTTGGGGAAGGGGGGGCACACCTCATCAACAAGGGTACCTGCACAATGAATATTTGTATACCTAACCCTGAATTGTACCCTACAATTTTATAATTAAAATTTTTTTAAAAAATTCAATCTGCCTCATAAATGTCACTGTATATTATCAGACAGAACTAGGTTCAGGGTTTTTTAAAAAAGTCTTTAAGAAGCTATGTTGTGTTGTTGATTGAACGTTTGTATTACCCCCCCACCTACCCCCCCACCCACACACACACACAATTTATATGTTGAAACCCTGACCCCCCAGTGTGGCTGTGTTTAAAGATGGGGCCTCAAAGGACGTGATTAGTGTTAAGATTAGCATACTTATAGGAAGAGACACCATAGATCTCTCCAGATATCTCTCTCTCTCTCTCTCTCTCATTCACTTCTTTCCTCCTTCCCTCTCCCTGACGCCAATAGGAAAGACCACTTAAAGACACAGCAGGAAGGCTGCTGTCTGCAAGCCGGGAAGAGAGCCATCACCAGGAACCAACACTGCTGAAGCCCTAATCTCAGACTTCCAGCCTCCAGAACTGTGAGAAAATAAAATTATGTTGCTTAAGAGTCCCCCAGTCTGTCGTATTTTGTTATAGAAGCCCAAGCTAACTAACACATGTTGTATGTGATTAATGTTTACTCTCTATATTTAATTTTTTTTCTGATTTGGGATCTCACTCTGCCACCCACACTAGAATGCAGTGGCACAATCACATCTCAACACAGTCTCAAGCTCTTGGGATCAAGTGATTCTCCTGCATCAGCCTCTCAAGTAGCTAAGACTACAGGTGCATGCCACCACACCTAGCTAGTGTTGGGGTTTTGTAGAGACGAGGTCTCCCTATGTTTCTTAGGCTAGTCTCTTGAGTCCAGCCTCCCAAAGTGCTAGGAATAAGGTGTGAGTCATTGTGTTTGATATTTAATATTTTGATCATTAATAACACACCATGTTTAAGTCTTTTTTTAAAAAGTATATAGCTAATGTATGATCTCATATACATAACAATCTCAAAATAAAAATTAAAAAAGTATAGTGACAGAGAACAGTGATCTGCAGAGGTAAGGGTTAGGGAAGGTATGATTGTAAAAAAATTAGCATGAGGGTATTTATTTAGTGTAATGGTACAGTTCTGTTTCTTGATTATGATGAAGATTATAGGAATCTGTATATGTGATGACAATCCATAAAATCATTAACTCCCTCTCCAAAAATGATCAGATGTAAAAACTTGTGAAATTCAAATAAAGCTGATTGGTTAGCTGATAGTATTGTAGTGAAGTCAATATCCGGTTTTGATCACTGTGTTATGGTTATGTCAATGTTCTCTTCGAGGGAAGTTGGATGAAAAGTACATGGGAACTCTGTATTATTTTTGCAACTTGTATGTGACTCTAAAAATATTTCAGAATGGAAAGGTTTGTTGTGTGTCCATTGTTAATGGACACACAACAAACCTAATGAAGTCTGGCAAGGATGAGGAGCACAGGGAATGCTCATACACTGTTGGTGGGAATGTAAATTAGTACAGCCATCATGGAAAACAGTATGGAGGTTCCTCAAAAAATCAAAAACAGCACGACCATCTGATCCAGCAATCCCACTGCTAAGTATCTATCAAAAAGAAAGGAAATTGGTATATTGAAGAGATATCTGCACTCCCATGTTTACTGCAGCACTATTCACAATAGCCAAGATACAGCATCAAAGTACATGCCCACCAGTAGATGACTGGATAAAGAAAATGTGGTGTATGTATATATACATAATGGAATACTACCTAGCCATAAAAAATAATGAAGCATTGTCATTTGCAACAACATGAATAGAAATGGAGGACATTATGGTAAGTGAAATAAGCCAGGTACTGAAAAACAAATATCACATGTTCTCAGTCAAATATAAGAGCTAAAAAAATTTGATCTCATGGAGGTAGAGAGTACATGGTGGTTACCAGAGGCTCAGAAGAGTAGAGGGTAGGAGAGAGGAAGAGAGGTTTGTTAATGGATACAAAAATACAGTTAGATGGTAGGAAGAAGATCTAGTGTTTGGTAACACAGTAGGACAGCTGTAGTTAATAATTTATTGTCCATCTCAAAATCACTAAAGAAGTGGATTCAGAATGTTCCCAGCTCAGCAAAACAGTAGATGTTTGAGGTGATGGATATCCCAATTATCCTGATTTGATCATTACACATTGCATGCCTGTGTCAAAATATCACATGTACCCCATAAATATGTACTTCTACTATGTACTCCCCCAAAAAACTGTACCCAATAACTGGAGGATTTGTGATACTTTGTAACTTCTGGAGACAGAACCCACTTAATAACGGATGTGGTGTTGTTAGATGTCTTTACATGGGACTTGCTTATCGTCCCAAGTACACTCAGGTCTAAACACGGGCACGGTGCACTGGGTGTCTCAGGAACCCCAGGACCTTGCATCCTTCTCACCCACAGGGGCTTTCTCCTACCAGAAGATTCTTCTCCTGCTCCCCAGTCTGAAGCTCCTCATCATTGTCAGGAATAGTTCAAACCCTCCTCTGCAGCAGGAACCCCAGTAAATGCTGGGCACAATTCTCCTCACCGTCTCAAACCACCTAATCCTCTTTGTCCCCATTTTGAGGAAATTGAGGCTTGGAGAGGGAAAGAGACTTGCTAAGGTTCCACAGCCAGTGGGTGGTGTGGCATCCCAGATTCAAAGCCAGGTCTGGTGACACCCCCATCTGGGCTCCCATCCCCACAACCTGCCACCTCAGGCTGCCACCTGCAGGCTGGCCTCTGACAGCAGAAGTGAGGCAAGCCAGTGGGGTTAGGGTGCTAATTCAAGGTTGCCAGCAGAACAGCTGTTCCTTGAGTCCCTAAGGCCTGGGGCCACGCTGCTCTTCTGTTCCTGGGTAGATAAAGTGCTCTACTTAAGAGAAGCTCTCTCCCTGCTGCAGGGCCATTAGCTCCCTGACTCCTGAAAAAAACCATTTGGCCAGCGCTGACAGATGTGGCCATTACACAATCACTTAGTCCCTCTCGCTGCCCCATCCAGGCCTTGGGAGGGGGAGGGGCCTCGACGCATGGAAAACCCAGGGGAGGGGCCATGCAATCCACTTCCTGGCACTCTTCTCTCTGCTCTTAGGTTGCACTTTGCCGGGCCACTTTTGATGTAGCAGGAGGAGCTTCAGACAGCACGGTGTGCTGCCAATGACCTTGTTCTCCTGAGAGTGGCTTGAATCGCCTTTACATGCATCATTTCCTTGGCTCCCTGAAACAGCCCTACGTGCTCAAAATCAGGATGATTATTTCCACAATACAGATAAAGAAACGAGGGGTTACTTGGCTTGCCCAAGGTCACACAGCTAATTGTGTGGGACTCTAATTCCCAGACCTGTGGTGCCTCCTCCACCCCATACTATGATGATCCTGTTAGAGTGTTACCATGTATGGGGAACTCAGCCTCAAAATAGGGTCTCCAGGGCAGGGGCTGCTCCTTTCCACTGAGTGGAGGCATGAAGCTGAAGCTTTCCCCCAAGGAGCACCTGCCCCATTGGCAGCTTTTGACCTAGCGGGCCCTCAGCTTGGGTCATTTCCTTCTCTGCCCCTCCTTGAGTTCTCTGGACCCTTGGATCAGGCTGGATGAGTGCTCTTCCACCCGTGTAGCCCAGCCAGCATTGGCAGCCCTCCAACAGCTGGCTTGCCTCCCCTCCCAGCCAGCAGCAGAGGTCTCAGGATACGGGTTGCTGTGGCATCTGGAGCACCCAGCTGAGCCAGGCCAGGCTGGGCAGCTGCAGACCCAGCATTGTCTGACAGTGCACCCAGCACAGAGGGAGAGGTAGGGCCCACAGCCAAAGGAAGAGTGCTAAAGAGCAATGGCCCATCTCCTGCATGTAGCTGGTCTCTGAGAAGAAGCAGATTTGCCTGGCAGGGACTGTGCTCCCAGCTCAGAGGCCTGAGAGCAGATGGCAGGCAGCAGCAGTAGCAGCAAGCAAGGGCCTGACTACCAGGGCCAGCCTCCTTGGGTCTATCCAACAGTGCACAGAAAGACCCTAGATGTTTCTAGAGCACCAATTGATGCTGCTTTCCACTGAGATGCCCTGCCTTGTCTTGAGGTGGTGCAGAAAGAGGTGCTTAAAGGTCCATGTCAGGAGGGTAAGGGGGGTAAGGGTTGAAAAATTACCTGTCAGGTATAATGTTCACTATTTGGGTAATGTGTACTCTAAAAGACCAGTCCCCACTAGTATGCAATATATCCATGTAACAAAAATATACATGTACTCCTGAATCGAAAATGAAACAAATCTTTTTTTTTTAAGTCCATGTCTAGGCTCTAGGCAGGGGGTAACCCTTCTATAAAATGCCCTTCCTAGGGATTGGAGGATAGGTCCTGGTTTATGAAAACCCATCACCTTGCCTCCTGCTATGGTCCTGGCTTTGCCAGGAGAACAACTCATGCTGGGACGGAGGCTAGGTCCGCTGCTCTTGGACATGAAGACTGCAGAGCAGACCCCTATCGCCTGCCGGTCCAGCACATAGGCCATAGTCCTCCTCTGACAGCGGTTGATGGTGCTGGGGCTGTGAGGGTCCCAAGTCAGAGGTGAGAACTTTTTTTGACATTGGGAAGGCTATCTGAGCACAGATGGGCAGCCAAGGATGACTCAAGGGGACACCTGGGTGGTCTACAGCCCCAGGGCCCATAAGCTTCCCACGTTTGCACATCAGTTCACAGGAGCTGCCTTGGAAGGTAGCTTTCGTTTTTCTCTCCTAGAGAGAAAAACAGACAAGTGCTGTATTCTTTGAAGTAGGCTGACAGTGGCCAGAAGTGGAGCCCAGAATGGACTGTACTATCACTTTTTAAATGAATATTATAAATCTCTGATAGTCTCTGCCTTAAAGGAGCATAAATATCATTCTTAGGTTTAACTTGCCTCTCCAGGGACTGGTTTTTCCTCGTCTGTGTTCTACTCTGCCTCTAGTGTGGTCTTGCGGGATGAGGGTGGACAGCATATATTCTGGATACCTGCCCAGATCACAAGCCCTGCATCTTTGAGAACCAAGTCCCTACCCTAGGGCAGGGCAGGGCAAGGGCATCCATGATTGACCACACCTGATTGGACCAGAGGTGCCCCCCCCCCCCAAGCTGGACCAATCACATCCACTCTCAAGAGTTCTCCAAAGCACAGGGAATCCCTGCCTGGCTAAAACCTGAAGGAGGTGCTCCCTGAAAGAGAAAGCGGTGGGGGCAGAGCTGCAGGGAAAAAACAGAGGGGATTGTCAGGGAGAAGTGGAAAGAAGGAAGGGTCCTGATGACCTCCCAGGTCTAAGTACCTATCCCACTGGAGCTCCTGAGCTCCATGAGATCATCTGGTATTCTTCTCATAAAGTCAATTTTTGGCTTTAACTAGCTGTGGTGATTCCCATTACTTGCAACTAGAAAAGCCTTCACTAAGACATTCTCTTCCCTCCCCCATCCTCCCAGCATTTGACCCTACACCTGCCTCTGGGCACCACAGGCTCCCCTCCAAGCTCTCAGGTGCCTGAGGGCACACCTCCTCTGAAGTCACATCCCCTTAAGTCCACATGATTTGTTCCAGAAAAGGGTGTGGCAATCCCAACTCCCTCTGCAGGCTCAGGCATGGCTGAAAGCCAACCCTGTTTCCTTCTTGAAAACCTAAGACTTTTACCTTCAGAAGCTCTTCAAGTCATTGACATGTGCAAGGCTTCATAGGACAAGAGCTAGCTTTTATATTTCACTTCCTCTGTGCCAGCCACCATTTAGCTATGCATTCATTTAATTTTCAAAAACCCTATGAGTCTGGTGTGTCATTCTTACAGAAATGACAACTAAAGCACAGAGGGTAAGTGACTAGCCCAGAGCCACACAACCCTTACAGCTAGGCTTAACCACTTCCATCAAGCTATGAATTTGTCAAAGTTTTCCTTTTTTCAGCAAAGCCAGAAAACTAAGAAGAAAAAGAGAGAGAATTTCCATTATGTGAATTAGTTGAATACCAGGCCCTGTCTTTGGTGCATCCTCTTGGTAGAAAACCACTTGAGGGGTCCAGAAGTACTGTGCACCGTCAGCATTGGGTATTCATGCTGGGCATACTCCTAGACAGGCTGGCACACACCTGAAGGCCAGAGCAGATAAAATGCAGGCAGGCTGACCCCTGCCCCTGCCAGGACCAACGGACCCTCATATGCCTCCATGGCCTTCTTGGGCCTTAAAGACTGAGTCCATAACTCATTTATTAAGCACTTGCTGTGCGACAGGTAACGAGGCTGAGTTCTCCCTCTTCCTACCAAAGGCTACCCACCATGTAACTTAGCAGAAGTTGCCCAACCTTACTGTGCCTCAGTTTCCTTATCTGTGAAATAGTAATAGTGAGACTTCCTTTGCACATTGATCTTTGGGATTCAGTGTGCTAACCTCTGTAAACTTCCCCGGCAATGAGGCAGTAGTAGAGTCAGAAGAATACCTTCCTGCCTGATTGAGAGGTCAGGCTCTGGCATTCCTAAATAAGCAGCAACTGAGAAATGGATAAGTAGCCTCCGAATGCCCCAGGGTCCTATGCCAGGGCCTCCACCTCTGACTCCCTGCCACGCTGACAGCTGCTCCCCACCACGGCAGGCCACCATCCCTTACCAGGCTAGGTTGCTGCTTCCACCACAGTTACAACGTCAGTGGTTTCCAGGCTCCTTTCCCAGAACCTTGAAGTGCATTAAGGAATTAAGGAATGCACTCCAGTGTGCTTCGACTAATAAATGAATAATAATAATAATTAATCAATCAATCAATCCCTGAGGCCTGAGCCTCCTTCCCAGACTGAAGCCCAGCTGCCTTTTTACAATCACATTATGAACTTCTGCAGACTGGGAGCATGAATGAAGGCTGCTGGGAAGGGGGCTTCCCCAAGAACGGCCTTTCCAGGCTATGCCCGTTCACCCATGCCTGGCGGAAGGGTTCTGGCACAAGGTTTCCTGTCTTTTTCCAGCATCTGTGAAAAGGTTCCTGAGCTAAGGCCCCAAAGTCCTCCTCCTGGAAGTTTCCAGAAGGTTCCCATTCACATGTTGGCCAAAGTGGAGGATTAGAGAGCGCAGACTCCACCGAGCCCTGAAGCCTCGGGGCCAGAAGGAGCAAAGAGAGGACCCCAACTCTTTAGGTCTTTCTTTTAACTCTTCTAATTTTATTTGGGTATTTAAACAAACAGAAACTACAGCATGCATCAGTTACTTTTTGCCTCTGTACAACAAAACTAAATACTCGATATCTCTGCAGAGATTTGGTGCTTTTTTTTTTTTCCTTTCTTTCAGTAACATCAGGCAGACTTTTTGATGTGATCCAGTTTTGCACAGTCACTAGAGTGTCGCATCATGAATTATTAAATCAGTGCTTCGTGGTAATACATAATTTCTTATCAATTATTCATGCTAATGTGTGTGTAGTTTACTTAATTGTGTTATTGACGATCAAAAGTAATTTCCTGAAAGTCCTCAAGGACACAAAATTTAATCAGCGTAACTACTTTTCAGATGCAATGCTGTTAAGTATTCTTAATTTGCTCAACAGTTCACTTATTTATGTACCTTTCTGGAGGAAATACGAGTTTAATCAAACAATTAGATTGAAGAGTTAGTGTACATAAGGGCTTGAGCTTACATCGTTCAACCAAACATTCGTAATTACAGGGAAACGGAAGCGACTTTGCCGCTTTTTGGCAAATCGTTTCATCTTTGTACTCAACAAGCAAAACATAGCAGGAAGAAGGATTGGATTTTTTTTTTTTTAAGGAGACAGTATGTTTTTTCAAATGCTTTGTGGTAATCATAGACGAGGCATAATACACTCAGGAGTATTATTTGGGGGAAGAGGGTAAAAAGGGGCCAGGGAATCTGAAAGTAGAACTTTTGATGATAATAACTGAAACAAAAACAGTCATCATAAAAGCAATAACTGTTTGCATGAAAACACCATCAGCGAAAGCCACTGAAGACTGCAACCTTTCAGATACCAGGATGCTATTGCACATTCCCCTTTGATCTCCTCGAGGTTACCACCCACACGAGAGGAAAGAGCCATGCTTGACCAAACATAAATCGCTATGAAATTTGGCCCTTTGGAATTAATTCTCTTCACATACCAGGAAGCCATACTTTCCTGTGTTTCATCTCTGCACATTCGTCATTCCTATCTCATCTTCTCCTTTTGTTCCCCCCAGTAAAAAAACCACTGGAAAGCCACTTCCACATGCTGGGAGCCTGAGGAAAGGTAGTTCATCCAGATGCATCATTATTTCAGAGGCTTTCCTGGGGGGTTTCCTCCCCCTCCGAGGGTTCTCAGCCTTTTCTGGACCAAGGAGTTATTTTCCAGTCAACTTCCCACCAACCCACAGGTCTATTTGGAAGAGAGGCAGGGTTCACAGGTGGGCACTTCAGGTGTGGGGGCCACATTTGCTCTGTGCACAGTGTCAAGTCGACAACCCCCAGTTCATGCAGCCAATGGCCTATGTGATTGGCCCGGCCTCCTTGGTCAGAAGTGCCTGGTGAGATCTGCTTGGGGCAGAGCTACCATGTACCCATGGGACAGGCTGTGTCCTGTCAGTCCCTCCCCACCCTACATTCTTCACATCTTCTAACCAAGCTCACAAACAATATCTTTTGATAAGAGAAAGGATACTGTTGCTAGTCTTGGTTCAGGGGAGCAAGATCAGCTGAGATTCTACCAGTTCCCTAGTGCTTACACAAGTAAGGAGGACAGTCCCATTTCCGATCATGAGACTTCAGCCCTGGGCATCTCTCAAGGATGACCCATGCCAGTTCTTGGGGTTGATAAGACCTTCAAACACAGCCTAGGAAGGGAACAGGAAGGTTGATGGGGTGAGCAGTTCTACCTCCCTCAAGACTCTGGGGCTGGATGGAAACCCCAGGGAGTCTCATCACAGAGAGGGCTCTGCTGCCACCTAGTACCATCAGGACCTGTTACCAAAGAAACCAGGACAGCAGAGCCCCGCTGGCGGGACTCCAGGAGGATTCTCTAGACACCAAGGAAGCTGTGGGTCTCGCTTTCCCTTCCTGGGTCCACGCAGAGGCCCTGGGACAGCAGGCTTCTCCTTGCTATTCAGAGTTTTCTACAGGGGCTGAGGCTGGGAGAAGCAGGGGATTGGGGGAGGGCACACCAGGCCAGGCTCTCTGAACCCTCATACGTTCTTCTCTGCCTCGCTCTGTTCCTTGGTGGGAGAGGTCTTGTCCTGGTTGCCTTCCGGGGGTACCGGCTTGGCGGCGGGGCTGGGGCTGCTGCTGGTGGAAGGCAGAAGGTTGGCCGACTGCAGGACAGCTTCAGAGTGCTCGCGGGCCTTCATGCGCAGGGCGGCCACGCTGGCTGTGCGGTTACTTTGGCAGCCATAGGTGGGGAGGAAGGAGAGCCCCATGGGGTCTGGGACACAGCAAGAGCACAGTGGGCCCCCTGGAAGAAAGAAGAAGAACAGGCTCCTATCACTTTCTGTGTCTCGGGACATGATCAGGGGGAAAGGTCTTGGGCCTGAAGGAGAGACGGATTGATTCTATTTGGTTCCAGATGCTAAAAGGAGAGGAACTAGTGTTCAGCATCCCAAAGACACACAACTCAAGGGAAAGATCTAGTTCATAGTCCAAAGGATTGTTGTAGTGTCAGGGAGACCAGGCCAGTCTTGGTTCCTTCATCAACCAGCTGTGTGTCCTTAGGTAATATCTTGGCTCCTCTGAGCCTTGGCCACTACTTTTGTACAATGGAATAATACCTATATCACAGGATTGTTAGGTAAATCCAGTGAAGTAATCCCACATGCCCAAACTCTGTGACAAGGCATCTCTAAGAACTCACCTGGGTACTGCAGGGATACTCTAAATGTTTGAGGGAAACACAGCCATGCCTGTCAGATGCCAGGCTAAATGAAAGCTGGAGGCAGTTCACGGCTTCAACAGGAGACCACGCTGCGTCCTTACGGGGATGCCATACATTTGTGAAGCTGGATTTTGCAAGCACCACACAAAATTCCAAGCGAGAAAAAATGAGGGTGGTGGCATCTAATATGATTCCAAAATTAGAGAAGCTGTGCAAAGCTTATCGGGCACATTAGCCCATTAGAAAGGAATCATGGCTACTTAAAAGAAGAAAAATACTTTTCTTTCTGTTTATAAGTACTATTTTTCAAATGGCTACGAAGTTGTTGGGACATAAATACTTAGTGAGTTGCTTGGACCTAACCATTGAATGAACCAAACTTTTAGAAATTGCTTATCGCCCAAGGGTATTGTGAACTGCAGTTTGAGAACCACCAAGGGATCGATCTGGAAGCACTTAGCACAGGTCCAAGCCTAGGTTAATCCTTCTTATCCATGTGTTGCCTCTTGGCTGGTGATGATGAGAGATGTGGGAATAGAATTTTTGAAGGGACTGCGCCAAGCCAGGGTTGAGGTCTGCACCAAGGTCAGCATCCCCTACCCCCCACCGTGTCCTGGACACGCCCACAGGCTTCAAGTGAGATTTGTGCTTCTGTCCTGCCATTCTGAGCATGCTCTGGAGTCCTCCCTCGGCCACCAGGAGCTATCACGGTGAGACACATGCCCATGCTCATCAGGGCCTGGGAGGCCTTGCAGGCCTGTGCCCACTTCTAGAGAGCAGCCTTCAGGGGCAACCTCAGCGGCGTCAGCTCTGTCAGCACCTTGATGTCCCCACCATCCTTTCCTGGAGACAGGCTTTCCAGTGGTATGGCCAGGCACCTTCCTATTCTCTTTCCCTCAAGTACATTGGAGCATCTTTCTCTTCCTTGCCAGGCTTGCCCAGAGGCTTAAGGAAGCTTGCCTTTGCCATCCCTGCTGTCCCTCATCACAATTATGGCCACCCTGAGGGGTGGGCATGACTCATCCTCTTTCTTCAGAGGAGAAAACCGAGGCTGTAGGACAGTTTATTGCAGAGATGGGACCAGAACCTTGTGGTGACATTTTCACTCTCCTGTAGTATAATGGGAGGTTCAAATGCAGCTGTCACTTCCGGCCTCAATTTTGCCTGAGAGGCTGATAAGGAAGGTAGTGGATGCTAAACACACATGCCACATGTACAAGGGAATTCTGAGAACTCGTTCTACCACCCTGGACACCTGGCTGGCTTTTAACCTCTAGTGTACATTGGCCAGACACCAAGTCCTGACTGTTGTACTTGTCCTAGGAGTTCTTATGCAGATATAGCCACGCACTCACACCAGAGAGAGATGCCTCTGTGGGGAGCTACAGTTTTTGCTGAGAATTATGCCTGTGCTAGGACCATGAGCCTCAGGCCTTACGACGGCAAGGACCCATTCCCATGAGAGAGGCCTTGTCTCCTCTTTAAGTCTCCTTCCCAAAGGGAGCTTGCTGGTGAAGATAAGTCAAGGTGTAAAGAGACCAAGTTATTAAGAATAGTTATCCCCCTTGGAATGGGAATGGCAAAGATTTGTATTTTCCTCTCTGTCTGTTTAGAAAGAACATGGATTTCTGTTAAACTTAGAAACATAACATTAATTTTAAATGAATGCTGAAAGAGGGAAGGTTAAAGACAGAACCCCCCCCCCCCCGCCCACCCCAGTATATCTGAGAAGGGGATCTGGGAGCCCAAAGAGGAGCAAGGCTGGAGGTATAGGCTCTTGGGGACCTTGAAAGGCCACTACTCTCAGGCTGAGCCCTGGGCAGCCAGTCCTGGGTCAGGCTAGCTGAGAAAAGCAGGCTAGCTGAGACAGGCCCCCAACCAAGGACTTGCTCCGATGTAAGGATCCAATGGTGATTAAATGCTCTGGGACTCGGTGGCAAATCTGACCAACACATAAGTGATGAGGTTTCTTCCCTGGAGCCACAGCCTATACCTGCTAGATCATACTTGTAGTGGACCCCCAAGAAAACCACCCATAACTATACTTCTGGCCCTTAAAACTCAGACTTGGAAGTTAAGAGAAATGAATTAACTCACAGAATCAAGGCTGCAACAGGAAGAAGAGTCCGTATATGTGGCCTAACTCATAACCTCCCAATACATATACACACAATGGGGAAACTGAGGACCAGATGAAGTCAAGGATTCTGGGAGACTCTGTGGTTAAAAACTGTAAGGAATATACATGCAATGGAATATTATTCAGCCTTAAAAAGAAAAAAATTCCTACCCATGCTACAACAGGGATGAATCTTGGGGACATTATGTTAAGTGAAATAAGCTTGTCACAAAAACAACAAATACTGTATGATTCCATCTATAGGAGGTACCCAGGGAAGTCCAATTCATAGAGATAGAGAGTGGAATGGCACTCACCAGGGACAGGGGGAGGGGCCGGGAGCGCTGCTGTTCACAGGTGAGAAGTTTCAGTTTGGCGAAATGAAAAGCGTTCCAAAGGCTGGTTGCACAACAATGAGAATGTACTTAACACAGCTGACTCATACACTTACAAATGGTAAATTTTTAAACAATTAAAAAGAAAGAAAATAGTTTAAAATAAAAACAACTCTTCAGGCCAAAGGTGAGTTCAGGGAAAAGTGATTCAGTAAGAGGAAGACAGGACAAGCTGCTGAGACCCTTTTATGGCTCCTGCAGCTAGTGAGGACTTCCAAGGTACTTCGGGCCTACCCTCTACTCATCCAGCCTCTCATTCTGGGGCTGACACCCTCAACCCACCCCACCTGTCACGCCTTTCTCTACACCTCCTTGGAGTCTGTGCCCCTTGGATATGGTTTCTACAGCAAAGTGACTGACTCTGAGAGATGCACACTGACCAACAAGATCCCTCAGCACACAGCCCAGTACATACTTTCACTCACTTTCCTCATCTGCACCCCAAGCCTGGAATGCAGCTAACACGTCTGTCAAAAGGGGCCAATGCCCGTAAGTGGACACACAAATGTCTGAACAGCCACACCTAGAAATGCCATGAATGGACTGTTGAAGTTTGAAGGGAGGTCTCAGAGGGTGCTTTGCCCTGCCCTGACCTGGATGAGGGCATGGAAGATGTGTGAATCCAGGATGGAGGTATGGGCAAGACTGAGAGAGGCCCTTGTGTGTAAGAGACAAGATTAAAATACAACAGAAGACAAATCTAACAAGATGAGTAATAGGGAAAAGTACAAAGTCTACAATCTGTGCCCAAAGGTCCAACAGTACCAAAGGAGACATGACTCAGTAGTAGAACATGTGGTCAATACAACTTTACAGGAAGCTTACTGTGACCCCATAGGGTTGTGAGTTGCCTTAACAGAGGCAATACTCACAGAGAAAGGGAGGGTAAAGTCCTTCTCCTTTCTGTGACAGTCACACCCTGCCTTGTCTCCCATCAACAGATACCTGTGTCACCACCCTAGAGAGAAAAGGGGAAGTTAGGAGCTACATTGAACTGGGCACACACATATATTAGCTTAAATTGTCCAACAACCAGCATCTCTCTTAAACCCTATAACCACTTTTTTACAAAGAAAATAATGATTTCCACAAATAGGATCCTTATAAAAAATAACTTGATTTTCCAGTGATCTCACGATACCAATAGATCACCAGATGCCTCTATATGTCACCTGCCAAACAACTTCATGGACCCAGAACACTACTGAGAACTTGAAGTAACAAAATGGAGCTTCATCCTTGTGGTTTCCAGAGTGGCTCATTTTAATAGATAGTTACTGAGTAAAAATCCAGACCCCAAAGTTCCTGCACATGAAAAGTGCACTCAAGTTCCTTATCACATGCTTAAAGATTCTTCTAAATACATTTCTAATATAAGTTACCTGATGTACATGACTGCCACAAACTAGATATAAAAGTGGCTGCTAACAACACACATATTGATGAATAAGGCAAAAGTTTATAAAATAGTTCTTAAAAAAACTCAAAATTCATAGTAACCTAAGACCACTTATCATAGTAACATGCAAAGCAATGCCTCAGGATGGCCTAACACCGCCACAGCAGAGACTGGTGGGTCACAAAGGATGATGTTTGACAGGACTCTGAAAACCAAGCCAAGCCTGTGACTATCAGTGATGGGGACACTGAACCGGCCATGAGAGGCTGAGTACTCCCTCTTTATTTCATCAAGGAGGTAAGAAAGATACCTAGAAAATGTGTACCCCCGCAACCAGTTCATTATGAAGATCCTATCAAATGAATGACAAAAGAACACCCTTGGTGCCAGCTGGGCACAGCTAGATGAAGCAGAAGAAAGTGAACTGTTAACCAGTCATGGGACTAGTCTCCATCCTTCCACACATGGGCTTCCTCAACTTAATGCATCTACATTCGGGATACATTCTATAAAGCACCTGGTACTAAATCCTCAAATAATTATTTCCACAACTCATATGAATTAAAGGGCAATTCTAAGTCATAATTCACAGCTTGTTCTAATGTCCAGCTTTATTCCATGACTAGCTGGAGAGCCCAACTTGTTCTGAGTACCCCCACAGGGACACCAGAATGAACGTGAGTTCTGCAATAGCATGAGTATTCACGTGGTGACTGTTCTCACCAGCACTGCCTGCCTTGGACACAGCTCCCATACATTTTCACAGCTGTGTTTGTTCTGGTGATACCTTGCCACCTAACCAAAAAAATAGAACAATGTATTCTGCCAAGAGAATTTTGAGGAGTAAGCCAAACAAACTTTTAAAGCTCCATCTTTTAATTACTAGCTATCCAGACTCTAGAAGAAAGTAACAGAGTATTTTTTGTTTTTGTTTTTAATGTATCAAAAAGCTTTCATCATGAATGAGCTAAAAATTAAATTAGGTACAAAGGAAGTCATCCCAGTGTGACACAAAGAAACAAAAAACTATGAATCACCTAATGGTCCAATAATAGGGAATTGGCTGAACACGTTATAGTCAACCATCTAGAACACACTGCCGCTATGACAAAATTATAAGAGGATGTTTGTGCCATGAAAAAGATACTAATAAAATACTAAGTTTAAAAAACAGTTAAGAGCTAAGCCCAGTGGCTCAGGCCTATAAGCTCAGCTATTCAGGAGGCTGAGGTGGGGGGATTGCTTGAGGCCAGGGTTCTAGGCTGCAGTGAGCTCTGATCATGCCACTGCACTCCACCTGTGTGACAGAGCAAGACTGTCTCTATGATCATAATAGGTTAAAAAACAGAAAGTCAACATAATCCCATCTTGGAAGATGTATGCATGTAAATACACATACATGCTATAGACTGAATTTTTGTGCCCTTTCCCAATTTATATGTTAAAATCCTAACCCCGAAAGTGATGGTATTAAGAGGTGGGACTTTTGAAAGGTGATTAAGTCACAAGGACAGAACTCTCATGGATTAGAGCCCTTATAAAAGAAACCCCAGAGAGTTGCCTTATCTGTTCCACCATGTGAGGACACAGCAAAAAGACAGCCATCTATGAACCAGACTAGACACCAAGTCAGCCAGCATTTTGAAATTGAAATTTTGGAATTCTCAGCCTCCAGAACTATAAAAAATAAATTTCTGTTGTTTATAAGCCCCTGGGTTTTTGGTACTTTGTTATAGTAGCCAGAATGGACTAAGATGATATATATAGACATATATCTAGCACACACACAAATGTACATACATGAATACATATATAATATATATGTGCATATTTACATCCAAATACCATATCAATTTGGGATCATATACACACACACAAACACACATACACACATAAATTTATTTAGAAATAGAAAATACTTGTAAATTTCAATTTTTGATTAAAATTTTAATGTATAAATGATCTATTAATATATGTTTATTGGAGATACATATGAATATATGTATTTATAAATTGAATTTAATAATGTTCCAATACCAACTTATTCATAGTGTTTGATTCTGAGTGTTAAGGTTACAAATGATTTATTAATTTGTATTTTATTGTATTTTCTGCTTTTTCTAAGCTGACCAGGTATTATTCTCATAAAAAAGAGTGTCCCTGTAATTTGTGATTTCCTATCTCCTTTCATTTAGACAACGGGGATAGATGTCCTACTTTAGAACAAAGTGCCACCAAGGTTGCTGAGGAAAAAAGACTGTGTCTTCAGCACCCAGCAAAGACTCCGAGACAGCTAATGGCTTCAGTCTGCACATGAGGTCTTGACAGCAAACACAGAACTGAAGGCACTCCATGAGATTCAGCAGGAACATTCCACCCATCTCCCCTTCTGTGGTGATCAAAGTCAATGAGTCCCTTTATATGGGATCTGGCCACCCCCAGCCAGCGAACCCCCTAGAAGGCCATGACTCCATTCCTCTAGCCCAGCCAACTTGTGCCATCGCCAAAGTCTATGCAAGAGCCATCTGGCTCTTAAATGCAGCCTGAGAACATACTACCTCCAGGACACTAAATTAAAACACACAATTAGATTTCCATTAAGTTTCAGTAAATTCTGCTGAATTGATCTAATCAGCCTCCATTCCTATATGACATCATGCTTTAAAGGCTTGGCCTGAACATAAATACTTAATGTAATAAATATAGTCTGAAATATTTGATCTCCTTGGCAGTTTAATTGATCTACTACTGAGACTGACAGGAAAAATTAAGTTAGTTCTGACTTGTCTCTGCCAATAGCACATTTTCATCAAAGAGGTATGTGAATGTGAATGCTGGTGACAAGGAGAGCTCCTGAATATTCAGGTTAAGGGGATCAGGAAATGAATAACATGGATTTACGAGACATTTAAAACAGACACCATAGTTCATTTCTTCTCACTTTATAGTAAAATGAATGGATAAATAAACAATTGTGAATCATAACACAAGCTCCTTATAATTCACAAAGAGAGTTTAAGTAGGAATATTGGTAGATAGCTACAATATTAAAGCATATTTTTTAATGCGGTGATTAAGTGTGCTCACCAATCATCAAATGCACAAGGTCAAATTCACACCCAGACACACTGTCTTCTATTACTGGAACTCCGGAAGTGTTTTCTCCTGTTCCTGTTTTACGAGGTATTGTCTTTTCACCATGAGCTGTGTTTGTTTTTGTACCCACCTCACCTCCCAGACTTGATGTATGTACCCTCCCCTCCCACTCTCCACAGCCGTCATCCCAGAACCAAGTTGTCCCATTTGGGTACAAAGTTAATTAACACTTAGAGACTTTCTGGGGAAGGGGGAGAAAGAGGGAGAATCTGTCTTTCTTGACCAAGTTGGCATATTTTAGTTCCTCATCTCCCAGGTTCTAAGTTTTCTCAATACCCCATGGAAAGAAAAACAACGGTCATTACATCTGATTACTACCAAAATCCCTGGACTACTTTGGCAGATTCTTTTGGTGGAAGAGACCCTGAATCCCAACTCTCCCTTAGTTTCACCTATTACATGTCTTGATAATCACTCAGCAAACACTCACTGATGGGAACCAACTCAGCTGACCATCCCAGCCAGAACCTTGTTCTGTAACACAGTCTCCAGGTCAGTGCACATGTCCTGTTTCTGCTTGGATGTCTTTGCAAGGTCAGACAAATAATGAGTCCCTATATTCGAGGACCCCCAGCACAGCCAGAGCAGCCACAGGGACACATATTCTGGACAGATGCCAATTCACACAGCCCTCCCTCCTTTCTGTGGCAGCCAGACTCTGCACGGGGCAGGCTGCACCTCCTGCTGCATTTCCCTCTTCCTCTGGCACTACCCGGAGCCTTCTGCTCAGCTCCCTGCACTTCAGGGCCCCATTGATTAGCAGGAAGGGCAAACCCATCAGCACCCACAGGAAATGTCTTCTGGAAAGTAAACTGCAGTTTTTCAAGCCCAAGGATGACAACAGGTGCCTGTCAAAGGAACAGAATCAATATGGGGCTGGGGGGGGGCGGGGGGGAGTTGGAAGGTGGCACCTGGGTCCCTGGCTTATTCTGCCTCTGATATTTGGGCATCTCTTCTATCTCTAACTTTGGGCATGTCTTCTATCTCTTCTCCAGGCCTCAGTCTCCCCACACTCTATCCAGGAGAAGCAGTGGTAACATGCTCATCAAAGAGATTCCTTACAAAACTTAAGTGCTGGGATTATCCATCCCCCACCCCTCCACTTCCTGACATCAGCTAGACATTAAGGGACTGGGACTGGTGCAACCACTTTCCCTGTGAAGAATGACCATGTTCTGTCCCTTGAGTCCCATACTTTCCAAACACCTGTATTCTCAGAAACAAGCCAGAGGCCCCCGGAAGAGTATGTTGCTTTCCTGGAGCACCGTGTGCTGCCCACACACCATGGACCCCAGTCACTGTGCCCTAGAGGCTGGGAGTCTTTCCCACTGGGAAGCAAACGTCTGCAGGAAGCAGGATTCTCTGCCTCAGAAAGCCAAATCTAAGCCCTAATCAGATCCCAAGTGACCTCTCGGCCTCAACATTGTGACCCTAACAACAACCACCAGCACTTACTGGACTTATATGTACCAGGCACAGATACACAAGCACCATTAGGTATGGCCATTAGAGTCTTTATTTCACAAGAGAGGAGCCTGACATCTGCCCTAAGGTGACCCAGCATCCAGAGGGAGGCAGCACTATCAGGCCCTATGCCTTCTCTCTGCCTGGGGGGTACTCACCCCCTACCACAATTCCCATGCTTCCTTCAAGCCTGACACAAGCATCTCCCCTGCAAAGTCTTCCTCATTCCTAAGAGAAAGAGTTCTTCCATCCTCTGGGTCTCCCCATACTTAGCATGCCCTTGTTGGCCTCAATAAGTTCAGATGACTATTCTCTGAGTTAAGATTTTTTGTTGACCTGTGTGTCTCGCCAAGCCTACCCCCAGCCTGCCAGCCCCTCAGGGTGGAGATGAGGCTAAATAATTCCAGATGCTCAGTCCCTGGTTCAGAGTCTGACAAAATGTGGGTGCTCAAGGGGTGCTAAACGAAGGAAAGGAGAACCTGAAATTTCTGTGTTTCAACAGGTGGCCAATGGCGCAGGGCCAAGGCTAATATCCTGGGAGTCTCCTAAGGGAGGCCCTTCTTCCAGGCCCAGAGCAGCACAACTTTCTTTTCCCAAACTGTGTTGCATTTTACCCTGCACTAGAGTCTATGCTAGGGGAGAGGTGGGTGGCCTGGAAGGATCTAGAGGTGAGTCATACATGACCAATGCCCTTGAAGTATATATAGAATTGGAAATAAGGACAGTTCAATATAAAATACCCCAATTCTTGTCACAGGCCATCTTGATACTTGATACTATTTGCAGATAACCTTCAAGGGACCACACCTCCCAGTACTTATGCCCTTTGCAGTCCCCTCTGCCTGAGTCTGGGATTATCCTGTGATTGGCTTTAATCAGTAGAATACAGCAGAAATGACATTGTGCCCATTCTGGGTGTGTGCCTTGAGAAGGCCTAGCCTTCTTTGCTTTTATACACTTGAGACCCAATCATAATGCAACCCCAACCCAGGCTAGCCATGGGATAGACCAGGTGGAGAGGTCCCAGCCTCATCAGCACCAGACATAAGTGATGCCTTCTTGTATATTCCAGGCCCAGCTGCCACGAATTCAGCCTCATAGGAGACCTCAAGCAGAAAAATTGCCCTGCTGAACTCAGCTAATTCTCAAAATCACAAGAGACGATATGACAGTTGCTATTTTATTATACTAAATCTTGGGGCAACCACAGTTAAGTCACACCATATCAAAAGCTGGAACAGAGATTATAAGAAAGAAAATCATAGACCAATCTCCTCATGATCATAGATACAAGCACTCCAAAGAAAGTATGAGCAAACCAAATTCAGTAATATATAAAAAGAATAACATGTCACATCTAATCTGGGTCCATTTCAGGAATGTTCAGTCATTTTAACATTAAAAAATCAATCAATATAATTCACCACATTAATATACCAAGAAAGAAAAGTTATGCGTCTGGAGAAAAGCATTTGATAAAATTCAACTTCATTCATATTCATGATTTTTAAAATAATAATTAAAATAGAACTCTTAGAAAACTAATACAAGAAGAAAATCGCTTTACTCAATAAAAACTATCTTTAAAAATAAAGGCAAACACAATTGTGAAACCCTGAGGGCTTCTTCATGAGATCAAGAATAGGCAAAGGCAGGTCACAAACAACACGTACTGTATGATTCCATTAATTTGAGATGTCCACAGTCTATAGAGACAGAGAGTAGATTCGGGATTGCCTAGAACTTGTGGAAAAGTGGGGAGTTACTGATGACAGATACGGGTTAATTCAAAAGTTCTAAAATCGTAATGTAATGACAGCTATATAACTCTGAATATACTAAAAATTATTGAATTATACACTTTAATGAATTAATTGTATGGAATATCAATTATATCTCAATAACACTGTTTTTTAAAAAACAGAATAAGGCCAGGATGCCTGTTACCACCACTTCTATTCAATACTGTACTAGAGGTTCTAGCCAGCATAGTCAGATAAAAAGATAAATTTTAAAGTATGAGATTGAAAAGAAAGAGAAAAACTTTATTTACAGATGACCTGCTTATGTACACAGAATAAAAAATCTACAGCTAAGCCTAATGACATGGATAAATCTCACAAACATAATGCTCAGCCAAAAAAAAAAAAAACAGACACAAAAAATACTTTATGAGGATTGCATGTATATATTTGTGTATGTACACATATATTCTGCATATACATATGTGTGAAGTTCAAAAAAGTCAAGGCTAAACTACAGGTTCAATCTCCCAAATATGAAAACTCAAACTGTGAAATGCTCCAAAATCTAAAACTTTTTCAGCACCAACATGACACTCAAAGGAAATGCTCACTGGAACATTTCAGATTTTGGATTTGGGATGCTGAACCAGTAAGTATAACACAAATATTCCAAATTTTTTAAAATATGAAATTTAAAACACTTCTGGTCCCAAGCATTTTGGACAAGGGATAATCAACCTTTATGGTGTTTCAGAATGCCTACTTCAGTGGCAAAACTATATCACCATAAGTCAACACAGGGTATTGTGTAGGGGGAGGAAACAGGACTTGAGTGGAACAAGACACATGGAGTCAGGGGCTCTGGGGGCAAGCAACGTAAGTGCTTAAAATCATTTGTGAAGTTCTAGATGCATGCTTTATGCATTTTTCTAATGAATAGTCTATTTTAGAATGGATGGTTTTATTTTATAGTGGATATCTCACTTTATAATAAAACCATTTAAATATTGTTTTTTAAAACTGTGATTTTTAAAAAAAAATCACAAAGGAAAACTGTTACAGAGGAATAGAGAGAGACACTTTCAGGAGACTCAGAGGAGGAAGAGGCTACCTCTAACTCTGAGGTTAGCATCTGTGGGCAAATGCTTACTGGTCAACACAGTCCTCAGAAACTGGACACCTTGGCTTGGTAGGAGGCCCAAGGACTAAAGCCAATGCAAAGTAGGAAGGGAATGTTCTTGGTTACCAAAGGGGCCGTTCCCTTAGAAAGGCCATGTCTGAACCCTCTCCTAGCACTGCCTCCATGCCAGCACACTGCACATAGTACCCTCATCCTCACACATGCCATGCAGGACCAGAACTTCCACTCCAACTGCTAGCATCTATTGTGCGTTCACTGCACATTAGTGCAGTGCAAGGTGCATTACCTACGGCATCTCCTTTCATCCTCACAGCCTCCAAGTTCTCAACTGAGGAGATAGGACTGGGCTCCAGCTGCAGCCTGTCTTTCCTGACTCCTCCCAACAGGACCTCACCTGGACTGACTGGGACCATCGCACCTCTCCAGAGGGAATGACGGGGGAAGAAAGAAGGGCTCAGACTTTATTCCGTTGTCCTGCTGCTGTTCTCTTGCCTCAGCCCTGGCTTTAGGGAACCACACCAGGGACTGAGGGCCCCATTCATGTCTGCTTGGTCCAGCAGGCTGCCCCCCTCCCATTTGGGAAGGTCAACTGTGATGCCACCACCGAGAGGATGGCTCCAAGAGAGGCTGTGACTCCCACAGCATGAGTATGCAGTGAGTTATGAAAGTTCTCCCCTGGCAGCAGTAATTCTGTTCCACCTCACACCCAGCTCTGCGAATCACAGGTTAGAGGCAGCCTGGCTAAGTGCACCAGCGAGAGCACCTCTTCCACTGGCTGCAGCTCTCCAGTCCCAGTCGCACCCGCCAGGCCTGTGGCCAGCACTTCCCCGGAACAAACCCCAGTACCTCCCTGGCCATTAATAACCTCCTCTGCATTAATGAATTGTGAATGCAAGCCTGGCCATTAAGACAGCCCAGGAAAATTCTTTGTGTTGGGATGGCTTTTTCTCTGGACACCCATTATTGTCATGCAAATCCTCCCTGCATAGGGGTAGTACTGCTGCCTTCTTATTTGAGAATTTCCATGGAACACCCAATAATGAAACACGCCAAGGGTGAGCCCAGCAAGCCTGCCTAGCCAAGGTGAGTCCTCTCTGGCTATCCCAGAGGACAAAGCACATTCCCACATGAGGCCCCAGGGAGCCCAAACCAAGAAATCCTACAAAGGACATCCCTACATTTTCAAAAATTGGAGCAATGGGGGTTACAAGGAAAGGGTGAATTTTAGCAGCAATAAAGTTCAGAGAAAGGGGAGAAGCTTGGGAAAAGTAGATATGTTATTGGGTCTTTTAAAGGTGAGTGGGCCCCAGGGACTGCAGCTAGATGTGAAATTGGATGACTCTGGTTGATTCTGATCATTTGTGCCTAAAGATAAATAGTTAATAATAGCATTGACTCCCATGTGCCAAACACTGTCCTGAGGGCCTCAAATGAGGCACTCATGTTCTCCTCATTGTCTTGTGAATTCAGTCCTTTTATAATCAAGACCTCTATTTCACAGATGAGCAAGCAGAGGTACAGAGTGTTTCAGAAATTTACTCAAGACTTACATGGCTAGAGAATGGAAGAGCTAGGGCTCACACGAGCCAGGCCCCTACATGAAATCACTGTGCTAGTCGGCTGCTTGCCAATTAAAGGAGAAAACTCCCACAAGTGCTTGGTTTTCAACTACCTGGTTCTGTCCCTGCTGGGCAGCTTCCTGGTCTAAGGTGGCCAGCTGACTCACTGCATGATGGGAGCAGCCCAGTGCCTATCCAGGGGGCCCGCTCAGTGAGCCTGCAGACTGATCTGTCACTCTTGCACCTGTGCACA
This sequence comes from Tarsius wallacei, assembly GCA_963574415.1. Taxonomy (NCBI): domain Eukaryota; kingdom Metazoa; phylum Chordata; class Mammalia; order Primates; family Tarsiidae; genus Tarsius; species Tarsius wallacei. Next base: position 28,802 of record CAUYQG010130696.1, read on the forward strand.
CTTTACCTGGCCAGCCTCACTAGAAGGACCATGACCTCCTGTCCAAACAGCGCTGCCCTCCCCCTCCCACCCTTCCCCAGCTTCCCATTGCCCAACAGCCCTGTTGACCTTTCCACCCACATCTTTCCCATGCACATGCTGCCCTGCATGCCCCAACACGAAGCCTGCCATGCTAGCATCCCCAGCTCGCCAGCCCCAGGGCAGAGTCTCAGCTACCCTGACCAAGCCTGACTGGTAGTACAGCAGCATTTCCCGGCACAGAATGACAACACTACAGCTGAGGGTGATGCTTGTGCAGGTTTCTGCCCTTGCCTTCCAGCCCTGCTCCAGTGTGTGCTGTGGCACTCTGAACTATGGGGATTTCCAAGGACAGAGATCATGCCCAGCCCAACTTTGGCTTCCCCAGCTCTCTAGCTGCCCTGGACTCCAGGTCCCTGCCCTCAACAAGGATTTCCAGGGGATGAAAATAAGTCTCTCTAATTCCCTAAGAAAACTATCTTTCCAAGTCTTGTGTTGCTGACTTCTCAGTCTATGTGCCAAAGCTCAGAAAAGTGGCCAGGAAACCAACTAACATTCATATTTTCTGGGCCACTCTCCCCCCTCAGTGACCTAAACCTAAAAAAGCAAGGTGTAGGGCAGGCTCAGCGGCTTAGCCTTTAACCCCAGCACTTTGGGAGGCCGAGGCAAGTGGATTGCCTGAGCCCGCAGGTTCGAGATCAGCCTGTACAACTTGGTGAGACCTTGTCTCTACAATAAAATAAAAAACAACCGAGCATGGTAGTGTGTGCCTGTAGTTCCAGCTACTTGGAAGGCTGAGGCGGAAGGATCGCCAGAGCCTAGTAGGTCGACGCTGGGGTGGCCATGAGCGTGCGTGCCACTGCACTCCAGCCTGGGCAAAGGAGTAAGACTCCAACTCAAAAAAAAAAAAAAAAAGCAAGGTCTAGATGCCCCATGGAGTTTTTCTCAGGCATTCCACTTGGATGGGAAAAGAAGCCCACTAGAACAGTCTGGACTGTGATAGCTAAGCTGCCAGGGTTCAGCCTGTTCACCCCCCTCACATTGCAGGTGAATGTGCCCATTACCATGCAGCGCTATGCTCTGGGAGTTCAGTGTGATGTCCCTTGCCACCCAGCAAATCCCTCTGCTTTGGGTGAACCTGTCCTGTCTCCCTTCCTCCTCATTCTGGTGCTGCTTGCTCAGGGATCTGATGGCCAATATTCCAAGAATACTCCCATTTCCATAACACTTTCAAAGCCAAGTATTTCCAGGCAAATGAATACCCATAAAACTACTTTAAAGGACCTAAGAACTACAAAGACCACTACTTAAAGGAAGTCAGCAAGCTCAACAATCCCTTAGCTAGGCCACAAACTTCCAGAGGATCTCAATATGTACAAGACAAGGACTTCACACCCATCACCACCATACCTAGAACCAAAAGACCAGCACCCCAGCTCGGGGCCTTCCATTCTGCAACTATACCTAAGGCCCTCGGCAGTGCTCCATTTGCTCATTGGAGCACAGATCTTGCCTTGGGGCACCAAGAGCCCTGCATGAGCCTCATAGTCTGGCAGGAGCTGGTGCAGCACACAGCAGCCTTGGGTGGATCCTCAGTCACAGGGAAGCAGCACCTGGAGGGTCTCCAGATCTGAACCAGAACCTCAGTGGCCTACCCAGAGACATTGTTGTTGTCAATCCAGAGCTGTATGATCCCAATAAGATGACAAAGCCTGGGGGAAGAAGAGTGCTGGTTTGGGCTTAGGAGCTGAAATCTACTTTGATTCATTTCTCCTAAGTCTGTTGCAAGTTGCCATAAGGTCTAGAAAAGTGGGTTAGGATCTCTGAACCAGAAGGGGATAAAAGGCTCAGCTCACATGGGTCCTGGTCGCTGAGGGTCCTAGGTGAATCCCGATTTCTCTGCTAGTAGACTCATAGCTGTCCTCATTTGCTAGGGAGAAGCCAGGGAGGAAGGGGTCCAGGGCTTCTCATTGCCCCCCCTCCCAGCAGGTGTTCATCCAGAGGAATAAATAAGTTGCATCTGGTAGTACCAAGGAAGGAGGAGAGGACAGGTCAGGATCCTGAGGAGAGCAACCTAGACCTCAAGGAGGAGACCTAGCTGAACCAGTAATGTATGAGCAAGTGACTGGCTCTCCTTGAGCCTCCACTTCCCATTTGTGAAAAGAGCCCAGTCAGATGCTTTCTAGTGCCAGCATGCATGATGCTCCCATGCCCAAGTTAGCTAGCTTCCCATGCGTGAGAAGCTGAGTTCAGTCCCAAGAGAAGCAGAATTGGTTCATCTGGCAGCTCTGCCCAGCATTTGGCTATCCAACTACCTCTGAGGATACAGGAAGGTGAGGGAGCTCCTAAGCCCAAAAAATAAAGATCATCCCTTTCTCAGGCCTCTATTAGGCTATGTGCTTAATTTCTGCAACCTGGGGAAGCCCGGAAGAAGGAGAGGACTGAGCTACAAGGATCAGGACTGAGCTGCAAGGATTAGAAAGCCATCTCCTGGCCCCAAATCACTTAACATATGTTCTGCTAATCAACTGACCATTAAGCCCCAGGAGTGTTTAGAGCTGACTGTACAGCAAGTACACACCTCTCACCTAGGGTCCTGGGGCAGAGTTCCCCAAGCATACCTCCAAGGGCTGCTGAGCTCACCAGGGTTGTCACGAGGCAGTACTGACTCAGACAGCCCCCAGAGACTGGCAACTCAGAATATCTGACTTCCAAAAGTGTCACCACAGTGAGGTCAGGTGCTTTTAGAATGCAAAGGTGCCCCAACCCACATCAGCTGTTATCTCAGAGCGATCCCAACTCCACCCAAGAGATGGGCAACTACGAATTCCCTCTTTGTATAGTGCTGAGCATGCTACTGTGAGAATTAAACAAGACCATGACAGGTGATCACCTGGCAGAGTGCAGAAGAGTCTTCAGAAATTGCTTATCTGCCTCCCTTCCCAATTTGACTTAGCTTGTCAGAGATTAAAAAAGTCATCTGCTCAGAGAGGCCAGATGAGAAAAGGCCACATAGGAGGAAGGTGTCAGAACAAGTCCAGGGATGGAAATGTCACTGGGAGGTAGGCTGCAGAGAGAACTAGGAAAGCAAAGATGGGAGGGACAGAAGAAAAGCCCCCTTCTTTTGGGGGTCAAACAATGGCAGACCCCCAGCACATCTGACAAAGTGTGTGCCAATTTGGCCCAAAGACTTGGAGGCAATATTTTAAACATGGGAATTTCTATGGACTGAATGCCTGTGTCTCCCCAAAATTCATATGTTGCAATCTTGTGAGAGGATTAGGAGGTGAGGCCTTTGGGAGGAAGTAGGTTATGAGAATATAGCCCTCATGAGTGGGATCAGTGCCTTTCAAAGAGGCCTGAGAGAAGCTACCTCTCTTTCCACAGCCAGAGGTCTGCAGTCTGCAACCCAAGAAGAGGGCCCTCACCAGAACCCAACCCTGCTGGCACCCTGATCTTGGACCTTCAGCCCCCAGAGCAGTGAGAAATTAATTTCTGTTGTTTATGAGCCACTTAGTCTATGGAACATTGTTATAGCAACCTGAATTAAGACAGAAATATTTTCAAATAAAAATCCAATTTTCCAGCTTCTCCTGAAACTTCAGCAATCCTGGCAATGCTGCATGCACATTCCCATGTGGCCACAATCAACAGGCTTAAGCAGCAGTCAACCCTTGAATGGGCAATCGCTTCCCTGTCCACCCACCCCCACCCCATCCCTCCTCTGCGCCTCCAGAATCTGAGGGTGCTCCTTAACATTGTTCCTTGCATAGTTGTTTCTGAAAGAAGAAAAATACGCCTTTTACCCATGCCTCTCTCAAAAGTGGGGAAAAGATAAATAGACCAAGAAAGCCATATGTTTCAAGAAAAGCCAACAAGAGCTCATTTGTATTTGAGAAGAAAAGACAATGCCTAAACATGCTCACTTCACTCCTTCCCTGCCTGACTCTGGAATCATGAGTGTGTCACTGGCCCCACCATGCCTGTCACCTCACTGCAGTCAGGAAGGGGCTCTCGTGGGGGTATGACAAGCTGCCCAAGCAGGGCCACTACAATGAACAAAGACATAACCAAGTTTGGTGAGCACACTGTAATTTCTTCCACTTCTACAGAGCCCTGCACCCCCATAGCCCCCCAGCAGAAAAGGCAGCAGCAAAGAAAAGTATGTCTCCAGTTAGGCAGGCACAGGGCAGGCTCCTGGAGTCAGAGCCCATCTAGAGGGCTTAGGGAAGGGGTGGAGGAGAGTACAGAGAGAGGGGGAAAGAGGATCGTGGACAGAGGTTTGTGGTTATGTGCACTCAGTCAGCTGGCCCAGTTCTGCACCAGCCCCCTGCCAACTCTGGTCTCTGTTCTGGGAGGTTGCTGAGCGGGAAGTAACCCCAGGGTATGGGACACATAAGCCCAGTTCTGTATCCTTGTCACACACTGCCCTCAGTCTTCCCACCCTCCCAGCTACAGTCTAGTCCTTGAGTCTTCTTTGGGCACTGGATGTTTACAGCAGGACCCCAACTGTACTTACTAGGATGCCCGAGGCCTGCCACATTGAAGAGACACATAGGAACCAACAATCTACTCATGCAGCCAGAGTGGGGCAAGTGAGTGACATTTACAAAGGAGAGGGTTCCTCTCAGTAGCTGAGTTGGCCCTCTCCAAAGCAGACGGGGTTTGATGGTGGGATGGAGAGTTGCTCCTTTGCCAAGAACAGCTTCTTGGATGATACCCACATCCCACTAAGTAATCTCCTTCTGGGATCCCTTCCAATTGGCTGACCCCAGCTCTGTAGTATCTGAGCAACCTACTGTGTCCTGTAAATATGTCCCAAGGCTGCTTGGGGGTGGGCATTTTACATGGCCCCTGGAGCACCCAGAATGGAGCTGAAGGAAATGCCGGGAGGGAATATGAAACTAAACCTTGTCCACTCACATCAGCCAATTGAGAGGGGGGATCTGCCCAGCTTCCTGGACCACTCAGAAGTGGTTCTAGGCCTAAAGCTCCACCTCCTGCAGTGAAAAGTCCAGACAGAGGATCCTGGCATTCAGGGCCTTCAAGCTCTTCCCCTGCTGGGCACCCTCTGCCCTATCTCTGGACACTTTCTCACAAGCACCCAACACACCAGCCATTCTCCAGAGGAGCCTGGTTCTCCTCCTCATCCCAGCCACCTCTTTGTACACGCTGTTCCCTATGCCTTGAATGTCCTTCTCTTCTTCTTCCCAGACACTCCCTAGGGAGACTGCATCATATCCTCCTTCCCCCTCCAGAAACCACATTTGCAATTCAGATTGCCATGCTGTGTGTCTGTGTGTGTGTGTGTGTGTGTGTGACCTATTTGTAGTAAAGGGACCCCCTCGAGGGCAGAGAGACCCCAAATTCTAGTAAAGGACAAGCAAGGTATACCCTAAGGGCACCTCCTCCACTTCCTGTTATCAGGGAAAAAACCTACAGCCTACACCTCACCCTACCTCCCAGACCCCTTATGGCAGACAAGCCCCAAAGGGAGCACTAACACTTGCTCCCCTAGATCCATTCAGGGACCTAGCCTTGTTTTGGCCAGCACTCCTGCCCAAGCCAATCACTGGAATGCAGGGCTAGAAATTGAGAGACACTGGATGGGCCCATTCATTGAGCTAAGGCACCCTAGAAATCCCGAGGGACAGCCCCACAGGGTTTCTCTCCCTGGACGGGACAAAACTTCCCCAGACAACTCCCATCCTTCAAAAGACAACAGTCACTGAGAATAGAGCAAATATTGAAAAACCACAGATCCTAATGGTTCAGACCTCCTTTATCAGGAATCCCTGGGAAAGGCAGGTGGGCCAGCTGCAAGTATGAAAAGGGTCCTAGGAGCAGGGATGATTGTCCTTCACAGGCCTCATCCATGAACTTTGACGCACCAAAAACTGTTACCAGGGAGAGGGAGGAAGCTGCCAACATGGAGTGGTCACTTTGGTAGCAACCTCCTCCAAGACAAGCCCTCTGCCGGATGAAATGATGTTTGGCAACATTCTCCTACATTCTCAGACCATGTAAAAATCAGACGAGATAGCATGTGTAGAATTGGATGGCATCTGTGACCCTGGTGTGACTGACAGGAGAAGAAAGCTGCACCAGCCCGGGTGTGAGGACAGCTGAGCCAGCAGGTTGGTCACACAATCTCCACCCTTCCCACAAGGCCACACCCGCCAGCCGAGGAGAAACTCACCTTTCAGGGAGGCCACGTGAGACAAAGCCTGGGCATAGGTGGCTGTGTTCAGGAGTGTCCCCGGCAAGCAGGAGGGGAAGAAAGGTCCCGCTGGCCCCACTGTCCGCCCCAGGCTGGCAAGGAAAAGAAATTATGTTGAAGTCCCACCCTGGGGCTGCAGCACTGCTGGCAGCTCTGCAGGCCCAAGGTCCGGCTGTTCTCACCTTTGCTGAGCCTCCAGTGCCTCCTTCTTGCTCCGGGCCTGGTCCCCAGGTGGCGGGGAGTTGATGTTTCTCACAGGAGGTGTCATCTCTGCCATGGGTTCCTTGGCCCCTGGTTCCTGGTCTGAAGCCCCTCTCTCCGTTTTCCTCCATTTGGCCCTTCGGTTTTGGAACCAAACCTGAGTCCCCAGTAGAAACACACACCCCATGAAAATCAGACAGGAGGAGAGAGACAGAGCCCTGGACCTCATGCAGGTACTCACGGCTCACCCTGCAGCCTCCTGTCTACATTGTGCTGTCTGAACTCCAGTTCAGACCCAAAAACAGGTCAGAGGATCAGCTTAGAAGACTGACAGGCATTTTTTAATCAATGTTGAATAATAGAAAGTATCCAAATGTATAGCTCATAGTAGGGGTAAAGGTGTTATGCGAAAATGTGCAATGTTGTGCTACACATGAGTACATTTATTTGGTGTGAAATATTTTTCTTACTGGGGATAGGGGTGGAGGGAGTCATAGGCAAAGCAGTTTATAAAACACTGACCCAGAGCTTTCACATCACAAATACTTACTCACTCTTCCAGCAGGCTTGGGCTGAGTACCTGAGTGTGCCTGGCCTCATACATGAGATCTAACCCTGAAATCATCTAGATACACATCATGTCAAGTTCATGACCAGTAGCCCAGAGCACCCATTAGAAATGCTGACCCTGGAGTCTGCTGTGATGGAGAATTCTGGACCTTGGTAAATCTGGTTTAGAATCTGCAAACTTAAGTAGTTCTGCTATCCGCATTTTACAGACAAGAACATTAAACACAGAGAAATTAATGAACTTGCCGGAGATCTTCCAGGTGGTAAATGGCAGATCCACAATTTGAAGCCCAGGGACTTGGCTAGGAACTGTGATTCACACTGTTTGGGGGTAACAATTGCAGCCACCCCCAAGCATTCATTGTTAGGAAGAATAACATGACTGTAAAACCCCTGAGCACAGTGCATGGTGCCTAGCAATCAATCACCCAGTAAACATGTGTTAGAGTCATCACCTCCATCATCCTCAGGTTAGGAGGAGACTTGTGGTTCACCTTGACCTGTGCACCTTTTTAGAGGTTAGTGTCGAATTCTTTAAGCCTTGGAAACCAAAGCTGCATCTGCAGAACAACCTCAGGGAAGCCAGGCAACCCAGGTTCAAGGTATTCCAGAGGTCAGTGAAATCCTGCTGCTCTCTACTCTACACAGCAAAACCTCTTTCCTCCTCTCCTGGAAGATAATTCCTGGCTTTAAAAAAGGCTTGGCTAAACCTCCCTCTTATTCCCCAGGGCATCCTCTCCTCCTCCCCTGGCTGCCCATATACTGGCCCAGAGAGAGCCTGGATCCTTGAATCTGAGCCCTCTGCTGGCCCATCCTATCTCTTAATTCTCATTCTCCTTTAACTGGTTTTCTTTCTTTCTTTTTTAATCTAGTTGGCTTTTAATTGCACATATCAGCAACCATTGAATAATGATTTTATCTATATTCTAAATTTAGGGCAGTTAAATGCAAAGCAAAATGCAGACACTTTCTTGCGTCTTAATTGAATGAAGGTCACAGCTATAACAACATTTAATTGAGCTATTTTTCATTATCATATTTTAATGACTTTGCACTGACAGTTCGCCTGCTTCTGAGGAAAGAGCATGATGGAGTCGTTTATTTCCCTATTTAGTTATTGTTTGACAACATCAGCTTCGATTAAGACCCTGCTTTATAGAACATTAATCATATTTGAATGAGCAAGGGGTATAAATGTAAACACATCTCCCTTCCCGCCACCGAAGCCCGTGTCCCCACATGAGGCTCACTAAACAAACGTTTCACGGCCATTGTCTGTCTGCATAATAGCCAACAACAGCCTGAACAACAATTCCCGGCTTTAATTGTCGCCACCCCTATCTTACCCTTGCACCTTTCAGGGAGAAGTTATGATCTTCCACTTCTGAATGCTCAATAATTGTGCCATTTATCTCAATTTGCAGTTCAGTCTTTAGGCAGCTATTGGCAAGCTGGCATTAAAAAAAGAAAGGATAGACGGTATCCTGGCCAAAGGAGATTTTCATTTCCAAATAATAATCAGTTTAATTTGCCCGCATATGACCAATGATTCATGTTCAGATTTAATAATCAGGATCACATAATCTGATTATAGGGGAAATAATTTGTTTACAACCCCCAATTTACTGCTCAGAATTCCATTATCTCTCTTCAGCCATTGGTTTTTAAGAGATACTAACATGACCCAGGGGAACCGAAAGCAAACTATTATATTTCCTACAATTAGATCTTTGCATAGTCTTAACCCCAAGCCCCTACATAAAAAAGAACAGAAACAGCATGGAGGAAATCCCATAAATAAAATGAATATATAATTGTGCTCAAAGAATAGCTCGCCCAGAGAGGCGGCACTGTGAATTCGTTCCTTTCGCGCTGGGGCACATCTGCTGGGCTTGGTGGGTTTGTGTGCTTAAATGTAATCACCGTGTGGCTTCTAAAAAGAAATCCTGCTTAGAGACAGTCACCAAGGGCTGTGTTCATTTTAGAGGCAGCCCTATTGCTGCTGCTGTTTAAAGATTTTTAAATTGCACGTGTTCTTCAGATCCACTTTGCTGAAAGAGTCCGAGTGCAGGGGAAAAGTTGGACATGATGCAATTTCTGGAAAGCAGATCCTATCCTGCTTCCCATCTGAAAACGCGGTTCTCTGCGATTGACCGGCCTTACCCCAGAGTGGTCAGAGCTGCTTTGAGAATAGCTTCTCAGCTCTTTTCTTCTTCTTCTTTTTTTTTTCCAAAGCAAGGAAATGGATGTGCATTGATGTAATTTAGTACCTTAGAGACGCGGACAAATTAGTGTAGAACATTATCACTAGTTAATTATGAATGACCGATTAATCAACCTAATCTAATATTCCACATTATGTTGATGTTATTAAAGTGCATCATGAAAATGACAGATAGTCTTCATTTGCTTTCTTTGGCCAAATGTGCACTCTGCAGTCATGATGTCAAAAAAAAGTTTGCCAGTTTTAATATTAGAGAGTTAAATAATTAAAAAGAAGGTTTACCTGCACTCTGGCTTCTGTGAGGTTTATTTTCATAGCTAGCTCTTCTCTGGTGAAGACATCTGGGTAATGCGTTTGGGCAAAAACGGCCTCAAGAGCTTCCAACTGGTAAAAGGAAAAAATATTTACTGGTGAGAGGCTGTGGCTAGGTGGGGGGAAGCAGATGCATATTTCAAATCTGCTATGGGTGGTGAGGAAGCAGTTTCACAGATGAGATCGAGGAAGGAGAAGGAGAAAAGAGCTCTTTGAAAAGATACCACAGAATGGGAGTTTCAACCGCGGATGACTTAGGAGCTAAGACTTACTAGCCACCTCAGTGCTCCCCCAAGAAGTAGAGATAAGAGAGGTATGAATATTTATACGCATTTACATTTAAGTATTGTCACAGGAATCCAAAAATCTAAGACTGGCCTTATGAACAGCTAGAGTAATTCACATAGCTTTCGCCACAGGATGTCAGAGAACCGAAACAACTTGTAGAAGCCTTCACTGTGTCATCCCATAGAAAGCTAATAGAGGTATTTGGGCCACCTTCCCTATGCTTCCAGTTTGCCCCAAGGATAAGGCAGAGATTGGTCTAAGGAAAAGAGCCCAGTTCTGGGAAACCCAATATCAAGGTTCTAGTTGCAGTCCTTCCACTTGTGGGCAACAGTACCAAAACAAGTCAGTCAACTTAATGGGCTCATTTTTCTCACCTATCCACTGGGGATAGGAATGTCTGATCCGCCTTTCTCAAAGGGTTATTGTGAGGTTCAAATGGTATTTCTGATGTGGAAGTGCTCCCCACACTACCAATCTAAGGCAAATAGGAGATGATTGTTGCCTCTTTATCTGACTCACTGGAATCACAAGGTCAGTCATATATCCTCCCCCTAGGTAGACCCCTGATATGTAAATTGTTCAAGAAAACAGAAAGATCCAGTTAACATAATCAGTTGCCTTATTTTATTTTATTTGTTTTATTTTTTAGATCTGGGGTACAATTCAGGATTAGGTAAACAAGTGGTCATCGTACAGGTAAAGTTTGGGCCTCCCTTTGGTCCCCACTTTGCCTGGTTTGAAACCAGGTACCGTTATTGATGTTGTGCCTACCCGCCCACCCCAGCAGTATCCTGCTACTGCCAATCCCTTTCTTATAGTATTATGGTAAAGGTTGGCCTTATTTTAAAAGACAAAGAAGAGTTGCTCAACCTTGATTTTTCCGGAAGTAGGAAGCAGCAGCCGATTCTCAGGAGGATAATCGACATTGTTACCTGCTGAAGAGTGAATGTCGTCCTGTTCCGGCGTTGTTTTCTACGCAGAAACCCATCGTCAAAATCCCCCGAAGAGTGGTTGCCAAAGGGTGCAGTGCCTACTGGGAGCAAACTGGATCAGCCCTGGCAAGGAGGCCCCTTCAATCTTCACACTTCCCCCAACACAGCAGCCCATCCTCACACACTGGTTCAGAGGATACAAACCCGCCCCCCTAAACAGATAAACGACGCTGTTTGTCCAAAAGTGTCTCTCTCTGCTACTCCTATCAAGGTCCCCTCTTTTCCACTCTCCCAAAAACCTTTGACTTTAAGCCCAGCTATCCTTGTTGCATAGAGTGGGTGGTGACCTGAATCCCTGAGACAGCCAAGTCCACTTCTTGTGAAATTCTGGACTCTGAACCAGGAAGGGTCACTAGCTTGAGGGAGAGCCTTCACCTGCTGTCCGGCTCCCAAATCCTTTAATAGAAGGCTTTATATATCTCCCTTTCACTCAACTGATAGTTTACTTTCCCTTATTTCTATAAACAACACGTGTTAAAAGCCGGACTTGGGAAAGACTGGAGGAGGAAAGAAAACACCAAGAGCTTTTCACGGTGGTTTTCTGCTAGAAGTACAGAACATGAGGAGGTAAGAAGTTTATAAATGAATATTAATGACTGCTGGTCACAGCTCATCAGCACCATAGTGGATCTGTTATATAGATGTCAATTAACGAGACCAATAGTGACTGTCCTGAATGCCAAGCAGACTTGAACAAGGCCATTCTCAAAGGGCACCCCACCCGCTGGCCAGGCCTTACAAAATGCCTACCGCTTCTACTTCCCTAGAAAAAAAAGGCATTGTCCTCCCCAGCAGCTTCCAAACCTTGCCATAAAGTCAGAACGGAGTTTGGCCCCAAACGTGCATTCAGATCATTTTCCAAATGTGCACTATTTACTTGATAGTCCACAATGGCTTCTTAGGAAAACAAATGAGCAAGTTGCCATTAACCAGTGAATGCGTTACCTGCCATGACTCTGTTCTCAGAATCACGGCACGGCACAGTCAGCATTAGAAGCTCTCGAGTCACACTGCCCAGACAACGTCCCTCAGAAGGAACTCAGTCCCAAAGAAGCAAAGTCCTTTGGGTTTTTTAAAATTCTGTCTACTGAAGAAAGTTCCTCTAGCTATTATTTTACTCTCCAGGGCCTTATCCTTTGCCAAATACCCCTACTCTGCTAAAGCTTTCTCTCTCCAGCTTCCTGTTCAAATTGCATTGTTCCTCAAAATCCTCATTACAAATATTTCTCTCCAGTTCATTAGAAACTTAAAAGGAATGGCCTCAAAGCAGTCTGATTTCCATCACTTTGCAGGAAACCAAATAGTCTCCTTTTGAAACAGAGCGCCTGACTGGTGAGGATGAAATGCAGTCTCTGAGGATCTCCAGTCACAATCTTCCTCAGTCTTCTAATTTATACCTCGTTGTCCCAAATTGTTTCACAATGTGTACATGCGATATCTTTGAGTGAAAAACTGCATGTCAAATTAAACCCTTAAAAAGGCTGACAGTTCATCAAATGAATAAGAAAAAAGATTGACGACCTAATAGAAAAGAGGAAAAGATGAGAACAGACTTTTTACTTAAAAATAGGTTAGAATGGTCAGAAAGATTATGAAAATATTAAACATTGCAGATAAGCAAAACACAGCAGAACAATGAAATACTATTTTCACCATTTTAGCAAAAAAATAATAAGTTGCATAATGATACCCAGTACAAATAAGAGTGTAATAAAAATGTACATGTACTTTCACCATTTGTAGCAGCTTATTAGAAAGTAATTTTACGACGTCTATTAAAAATTTAAGTGCACAAACAGGTATTTAGTCTAGGAATATACTTGTGAAGTGCACCAAAATAAAAAGGAAAAAAATTCTGGAAGCAATGTAATAGGAAAAAAATGGAAACAACCAAAATATCCATCAGTAGACACTTTTTGCACAACATATAATGGAATACTACACAGCTGTTTAAAAGAAATCAGTAGATCTGTACACATTAACAAGAAAAAGCTCTCCAAGAAATAGTATTAAGTAAAAAAAAAAGTAAAGAATGATGTGTTGGTATAATCTTAGTGCAAATAAACTATAAAATACATGAAAAATACATGAGAATAAAAGCAAGTTTTTTCTTGGAGAATTCACAAGGAACCAACAACAGCATATAATTTTAGAAAAAGAGATGAAGAAGGAGGATTTTACTTTTCAATGTATAAGTTCCTGTTGTGTTCAAACTTCTCATGCAGGTACAAGTAATATGTTTTAATATCAGCAAAATTAGTTGAGAAGTGAGATTACGAGCCCTGTTTTGCTTTCTCCCTTCTGACTCTCTGGATTAATAAAAAACTAAAATTTAAAAGATGATAGGCTGTAGTAAAACGTCATATTCCAAAGGTCTGTCCTCAGCTTTCCCATTTGCCAGAGAGCACTAAAACAAAACACCCCTTCCTGCAAAACTGTCATAGAAACACATCTAAAAACAGAGGAAAGGTTCTGAAAGACTCATCTCCATTTCTTCTGGTCACATCAACTGAAGTCAGCATGGAGGTGGACTGTGACCAGCAGGTAGGAAGAAAGAGAAAGCCAAGGGAGCTGAGCTGAGAGCAGAAGCCATGACGGGGACTCTCCACAAGTGAATGCTGCAGCCCACTCGGCAGACAGAGCTTTCCTCTTAAGTCACCATGAAGTCCACACCTGCTAAATTGTCCAAACCTTGACCTCCCCTATCTTGACCAGAATAGGGGCCACCAGGTGACAAACATTCCAGACCCTGGGTCCAGAAGCACCGAGAAGATACCCTCAAATGCCTGCAGAGGGTCTCCCTCCAGCCCTGGGGTATGGTACCAGGGGACACACCTCTTCCACCTTTCCATAAAGCTTCCTGCTTGGGTCCTTGGGGGTAAAAGGAGCTGAAATACAAGCAAGTGTGGTGG